>VYYJ01000025.1:0-165076 GCA_021029165.1 Cyphoderus albinus | reverse complement strand
CAAGGAGAAAAGTGACTGTGACTCTTGCAGGAAGAGTTGGCATGAAAAGCGTTCCTTCCTAGCTCTTATAGCATAATTACTCTGTCTCATCAGATGAAGCAAGAAAGAGGAGAGATAATGTAGCGAATATCTTGGCCCAAACGGAAATTCCTCACAACAATTAGAAAGTTCTTTCGAATAGAATTTATTGATACTTTAACACAATTGAAATATTATGTTCACCTCGTATTAAGTGTGAATTGAACTTAAATAATGCTTAATTACTTACCTAAATTAAACTAACTTAACTAACCCGATTATTGAAAAGAGTTAAGGAGTTTTTAAATTTTATTTAAATTAGTCCAGAAATTCACTACAAGCAAGAGAAGAAAGCAAGAGAAAGCTGAGGATGATCATGATCATCATAGTGTTTTTCCATAACAGGAATTTTTCCTCGACTTATTTTTTCCACACTTCACATTGTACCACATAGAAACGAGTTAGAATTTTTTACATTCATATCATTAAATAAGGAACATGATAGTCTAAGCATAGGAGAGAAAGAGTTTTTGACTCGACTCGACGTGATACTCTATCCAAACAGAAACAAGGAGAAAGAAGGAAAGCAGAAGGCCTTGTTCCATTCTGTGTGTGGACCATCTTCTTTGACTACTTCCCAAACAACAGATCATCAGTTCTTGTTTGTTCATGAAGGGAAAAGCATCACGCTGAGCCTCTACTTGAGCACAAATAGGCGAAATAAATGAAGAATTACGAACTAGGATTAAACATGACCTGACAGGAGTATATTATGTTAAAACACGCCACTATCTTTTATGCATCTTTAGACTTGGTTGCAGCCTCCCTCCACTTCGACTTCCTCCTCTTCTCTCTCTTCCATAACTACATGCATACATCCAGAGTCGTTATTTTTTCTCCCATCTCCCACTTGCTTCCTTCCTTACTTACTGCCTCTTGTGCCTGCTTTTCTCTCTTGTTTCACTTCATGTTCTCTATTTCAGTATTTTCCTCTGCTTCATTTGCTTGTCGAATAAATCCATTAACATCCACCTAAAAACCGTGTACAACGACGTAGTTATTCTAAACAGGAAAAAACTGGTTTCTTGGCTCCACCATTTTCTCTGTCGTCGACAACCAAAAAAAAACAACAAACAAAAGCAGAGCTTCCTGCCGTATCCTGCTTGCTCTCTTCCTTGTGCAAAAACATATTTACAGATTCTCTTCGAATAACGATAGTTTCACTTTACTGGCAAAATTTAGCCCAGTCGCTTTCTCCCTGCTCTTTTTCAGCAGTTTGTAACTTTCTACGTACCTATGCTCGCCACTACCACTCAATATTTCCCTTCACTTTTACTCTCACTTTCACCGGCATTTCCTCCGTTTGACTGTGGAGAAAGGTTCGTAAAAGGAAATGCGAGGTTCCTCAACTACTTGAAGACAAACCAATGTTTTACACTTAGCACCACCGCGAACACCGCACTACAGCTACCATGGTTGTCGTATCGTTCCAGAGTTTTCCTCTCATCGTGATCGTCAGTTAAAAAGACTCTATGAGCATGGAGCGTTGTGGAGCGATTTGTGTTTCTCGATATGGAGAAGGAAGAACGATGATGATGAGGACAACGACAGGGAAGACGGTGATCATGATGAAGGCTCTGCTGATGATGATGAACACGATGATCATGATCATGGTTTACTGCTTTTGCTTAGGTAAGCAAAGGGAAAAGAAGGGAAAGTGAGTGAGTAGAGAGGAAGGGCGGCCAAGAATAAAAAGGATCTTGTTCACTTCACACATATCTTTATTTGATAATGTACCATGCTCTTGCTGCCCACATAAATATGTATACAACAAGTTAGTCGCTTTTTCTTCTTCTTTAGTTTTTTGTGTTTGTGTCTGAGCATTACTTAACTCAACTGAACCGAACTTAAGTAAGGGAGCTGGAAGAGTGTGATGATAACAGTCATAAGTAAAGTATGTACAACATTGTAGCTCTTCTCTTTTTACTATTTTTTCCCTTTTCCCTTCTTATCGTTATGTACATAGATCATGAAACGTAACCACTTGATACATTTCTCACGTCCTCTGCATTTGGCGAGTCAGCCCTCTCCTCTTCTTTCTTCTTTCTCCCAGTGCAATGCATATGTATGGCGAGTGGAGGCGAAGAAGAAGGAGAAAAATGAAACAGCAGTTTCATGTCTCTCCATTTTTACGCAGACACACTTTCTCTTTTCCTCTCTTTTTCTCTTCCCCTATCATCAAAAATATATACATACGTCTCTTCATATACAACCAGCTTTTTTCTCTCACTGGAAATACTGGGCCAGAACCGGCTCACATCAAATAAGAGAGAAAAAAGCGCACCCAGAGAATTGCAAGTTTTTTTATCACAGGGTCCAATGAAGATTATGAGAAAGGACAGTGGAAAAAGAGAGGAAAGAAGACAGTGAGGTGTCGTCCTCTCTCTTTTCCCCCTTTTTTCTTTTTTCTTATCAGGAAGTAACATCAGGCCACACACACATACATATAAAATGCATTATTAGTGTGATGTGTGTGTGTAGTGGCACCACCTACATACCTACATAATCATAATTTTCCACACTGTTTCTGTCTTTGTGTAGTATGCGCAAGGAGGAAGGAAGGGAGCCTAAAGAGAGAGTAAAAGAGGGTGGAAAAATAAGGAAGGAGTTGCTGGTTACGTACATACGTCTCTTCTCACGATGAATCATATTCTCCAGTTGACGGTCTCCATAATGCAGGAAGTAAGCCTTGTTATGTACTTGCATCATAAATGATGCCATTTTCTTGCCTCCATCCTCCATTACATTGCATTATATCGCTACAGCAGTTCTTGTCCGGAGTGAGTGAGTGAGTGAGTAAGAGAAGAGAGATAGCCATTCCATATGTGCTCCAACTGTAAACGACACTCTAATAATACCAAGTAGTTTTGATATGACGATGTAAAGCTATCATTAGAGCAAATCGCTATCATGCAGAGTATTTATGTACCTACATTACTTACTAAACTTACTCTCGCCCTTCGTCAGCCATGGTAAGAAGAGAGTCTCACTCGCTGCAAAAAAATTGTACGTGCAGCTTTCCTTATATGCAACTACATAATTTCCACTTTTCGTGTTGCTGTATCCACAACCAGCCCCGGCCACAGACGGTCCTCTTGCTCATACTTTGCACAGATTCATTTTCCTTTTTAAAGGAAAAGTAAACTTTTTCCTCAATTTCCGTCTCGCTCATTTTTCCTTTAAATCTTAAGCCAATTAAAAACACCAAGTGAGAGTAGGAGAATGGAGGAAAAGGGATTCCATGAAGTTGCCAGAGTAATTAGGAAATAATAGAGTCCATAATTATGAAACGGTGCACCTCAAACTAATACGTATATGATGATGATAAGTACGGGACGACTAGACACACACACACTGATGATGGCGATGGTGAGTCTGGTCTCTGCAGTCCTCTTGCCTTGCACCGACCAGAGAAAAAGGAAAAAAACCTTGTCATACTTGGCCTAAAGTTGACTAACTATAGTGAGCTTGTGAGAGGCGATGCGAGTAGTATCATATCAGAGCATATCACTTACTCAAGTACACTCAAACGTAACAAACAATCGTGTTCACTTCCTTGTCCGTGATTTTCACCAAAAGCTCATCTTTTCAAGAAAAAAGCAAGAGGGGAAGAGAGACAAGAGGGAGAGAAGGAACGTTACGAACCACTCGAAATATATTATAAAGTGAAGAAGAGAAGGGAGTGAGTGTCGAGTGGAGCAGTAGCAGCAGTAACCAGAGACTTCCACTCTTTTCTCTTCTTCGTTAATGGCAGCTTTAAAAAGTATTCTGCTCCCAGTTACTTTCCTCAGGATGCCTTTTATGTCCGTTAGTGGGGCTCACGCATCTATCTCTATTGTATTCAGGAGAAAGTACAAAGAGAAACCGAGTGCGTTTTAACTCAAGTTCAGATGAAAAACCACTGACTGAGAAGACAGCAAGAAAGAGAAAAGATGCTCAATGGCAAACAGGACAAACATGATGCTCATTAAAATACATTTTCCTATTGTTGTTGTCATTTGTCTGATGAGACACATCGAATAGTTAGTAAAAGTGAGACACGTAGCAGAGGAACACTTTCTTCTCGGTAAGTAAAAGTAAAACGAAATATTCATAAAGTAAAATAAAATGTTCGCACACGCACACAGCACAACACATTGAGGAAAAAGGGGACTTTTGCTAACTTACTTGGTGAAAATCAAGTAAACTTTGCAAATAACTACATAAGTGCGACACGACGACGCGGTACATCGTTATCTTGAAACGCTTTCCGTTCCATAAAATAACGTACACTTTTCGAAATGGTCGTGGAGTTTTTTGCAAAAAAAAAGAATGAAGTTGCGGTTATCATAATGAAACGTTACTTTTTCTTGCCGTTCCCACAATTATTTCAATTCTCCAAATTGGAATGAAAAAGTAGCAAAAAAATATTGTCAAATTAGTGCTTTGGGTAGCTCACGATAAAAAATTGAAACTTTCCGGAGTAGGTCAAACCGCGCCCCTGATTAGTGAGGATTTTTTATCGATAACAATGCTTTGTGTGTGAAGTGAAGCGTTTGACAGGAGCAGAGAAAGGAAAATAAAATCCACATTTTCCTCATCACCGTGATGATGAGGCGAAAATTTCACAAAGATTTCATGCATTTTGCACGTGCACGTCAAACTAATAATGTAGTAAAAGTGACTTCGCATGCCTTCACCATCGTCGTTGTTGAGCAGTGGTAACAATAACAGGTTGAAAAGCAGTCGATATTATTTGGGATGATGAATGCTCCGTGAACCGAAAAATCTAGTGGGAGCTTCTCAAACCCCTTGCTTTCAATTGAAATTCTATATATTTTTTGAGAAATGAACTACACACTGGAGAGTTACGTCAGAAATTCTCCTGTGAATGCCGCTGGACTGTAATGAATTATTTGTGAGCTTTTTCGGGTTATGCATGACTGAAGTGAATAGCAAGTTAACGAACGAATTCAGACCGAAATTAATGAGAGTGATTCTGTGAGTAGAGCTGCCTGTTGACTAACAATGTGGCTGCCAGACGTGTAACAACCAGATTGAAATAAAATTAGTGTAAATATATGAAATTTTACGCGTAGATTACAATACACATAATCTAATTCCCAAATGCTCTTTTTTGTATAGTTATCGCCACGGACAAAATTGGAATCCATTATTTCGAGAAACAAAAAATATCTCAATCCTGATCAAAAATATCATCTAAAAATCTAACTATAATATCATTGCAAGTCAAACTAAAACATTTAATGTATGTATGTACGTGTCAAAAACCATATGTACACCAATTTTATTTCAATCTCAGTGTTACACTTCTGTCACCCCCATTGTTAGTCAGTAGCAACAGGGAAAATGAAAATACTGGAAATATATCATCAGGGCAATAATAATAATAATAAAATAATAATGACTAGCAAGAGAGCGCAACGAACAGAGATCCACTTTACGCTCATTAAACTGCAAAGTTGCGAAATCTTCTAATACCAGACAATTAGAACAAAAAGTAGTTTTTTAATATTATAATTGTGGAAAATTAGAAAGTTATATTATTTATTTACGAAGCAGGCTACCAGAGCGTTACAAATGATCCATTCATGCGAGCAGCCACACAGAAATGAAATACAAGATCAAAGCATTACTAATAATTTTAGTTGGATTCGTTCGACAATCCTCTCCACCGCTCAACTAAACTCTGAGCACTGTACTAAGCTTTGACGAGTCTCTCAAGTCGAAATCTAGAGCAGGCAGTCTTTGCAGTTACAAACAACAAACAAACACGTGACTGACTGCAAAGCGAAATCCATCGCAGGCTCAGTCATTTGCAAAACGCTTCAATTTTGCGATCCGCCTCCTTCCCAGCATCCTCATCATATTTCAGCTGGAAACGCGAATTCCCAATTTAAAATCTCTCATTGCGTTTCTATGCATCTTACATTTATTTATTTATTTAGAGTGAGCCAAATACTCGGTGATAACGCGTTAGTGCACTGCATTGATTTCGTGTATTTCATTTTCTTCTACATTTCTCAGCTGCCCGTTTCCCCCTTAATCTCACTCGCTCACTGACTTAAATATAATAGCTGGGCTCTGTTGCGGCGAAGCCCCTTTATTTTATTCACCTCCACAACATCACAGAAAAAGATACCCTCGTATTGCTGTAGTATCGGCTGGTGCTTGTATGCACACAGCACATATAAAATGAAATTCTTTATTCATTGTAAGGATTTACTGTACTTGTAAACATGCATGTTCCATCCCATCCAAAAAGCAACTTCTTGGCACACTCAAGTTTTTTTCTTGATTCTCCTCCTTTTTCTAACATGAGTCGTTTTGGGACTTTTTAGTCTATTTCTCCTCCCTCGTGTTCACTTCTTTTTTCTCACTCTCCCTAACGCGCTCGCTTCGCCTTTTCTTTTCTCCGTCTTTTCCTCTTCCCTTCTCGTTTGCCTTCGTGAGCTCCAGCTTTTCTTGGAAAAGGAAGCCTTTTTATTTTCCCTTTACCGTCTTGTCAATTGCAGCTGGGAAACTTGCCTGATTTATTGGGTGCCAAAAATTGTTGTTCAATATCTGTTTTATAACTAATTGAAATAACTTTCGTCTCCTTCTTCCCTGTCCTCACTCTAGCACATTTCTTTTGCCTTCAGCAGCGAAAAGCACAGCAAGTACCAATCCACATCCACATCCACATTTTACAAAACAACTCTTTGGTCAGGTTAAAACATCCAACGTGATTTCCCTCCTCGTCATTACCATTACTTTACCACATGAACAGTCGTATTTACGTGTGTACACATGTTAAAAAACGCTTCTCGCTTACTTAATTTTGTCCGCTTCCAGCTTTCTCTTTTTCTTTAGCTCTCAATCGTCCCTGTCGCTGCCATTGCCGCTCACGCCGCCGCCGGCTGCTCAACCCAAAACAATTTTCCTAACTTGAGAAAGCAACTAAACTTTAATATGTTTGATGTGTGTGAGCACTCTTTTCCACGTACGTTTAGTATATCAACAACAACAACAACATCTAAGCTAGTATTTAACTGACATACGTAGTATCGTGCTTGGCTCAAGTGCCAAACTAGTCAACACGTTTTCCCATTTTTTTATTTTTCTTCCTTTTTCTTAAACTACTTCATCAACGAGAAAAAACAGCCGTCAACAACATTCATGGATATTTGCTTGCAAGGCGATAGGGGACCACCGAATAGGGCGATAGAAAAACACAAACACGACAATTTCCTTCTTCATCGATGCACAACTAAAACAATTCCTACATAGAAAAGCAAATGAAGCTGTGCACTTTTCTCGCCCGATTTTCCCAACGCCGTACTTTCTGACACCATGATTGTTTCTACTTACATCAATAAAAACGACTTCGAATGTCGTTTGGAAAGAGAGGTGAGAAAAATAAAAAAATCCACTGTATCGTTGAATGGAAAGAGAAGAATCACACACAATATCAACAGAGGAAGTCGAATTTTCTCACTCTGCATAGTTTTGATTGTTTTCAAGAAAATAAAAGAAGATAAATAAAGAAATACCTACGGAAAGGAAATCATCAGATAAAAAGTGAGCTTCCTGCCACATTCTTGCATGCGTCTTCCTCTCTCTTCCCATGGTATCATTACGTAGCCTGGCCTATGTATGTCTATATTATTATTATTATATTGATGTCGATGTTGATGTCGTACTCAGTTTCCCTGCCTTCCTCAGCTTTCTCGGGATCATCAAAAATGGAGAAAGTTTTCTTTGCCTAATACCACCCTTTACGTACGCTACATTCCTCTCGACAGTTTTGATGGTGCATTTCGAGAGGAAGAAAGAAAACGATACGTACATACATCGATGTGATGATGATGTGATGACTGGGTTTGATGGCAACAAAGTGTCTCTGCTTCGTTCCTCGCATGGACTGATGATGACGATGATGATTACTCTGGATATGCCATTATTGCCTCCATAGCAATCGAAAACGTCTCTTGCTTGACTCTTAGGAAAATTCAAAACAATTCTTGAGTATCTGTGCCTACAAAAACCGCCACTACCACTCCAGATTCAAGATGTTTGGAAATATTATGCACATACGTACAGTTTTCGTTAATGCACCTAGCTATGTATGTATAAGACAACGGAGTAGCGCTTACGATTACCGCTTGCTTGCAAACACAAAGAAGAAAAGTACAAAATGACAACTTTTTTATGGCGGCGCATTACACGAAAGACACAGTAAGGAATTCTAGCAAGAAAACAATGAAAATGCATAGCTGATTCTTTCTTGTCAGCAGAAAAAACGGAAAGCATTTTGAGGCGATATTTTTTTTCTTTTTCAGCATCATCGTCAGAATGAAATCGATTGTATTGTCATTGCTTCATCATCACATTATCTTACATTACATTACATTTACTTATACGTATCACTCTCGCATCAGCCAGACTCCGAGACTGAAGAAATGTATGAAAGCAGCCGTTTCCGTTTCACTCACCGAGTTCAGTTGCTCGCCCCTTTTTTACAAATTCACTATTCACACACAATTAAATGCTCAACATGCACACACCACATAGCACAAATTACATTTGCAACAAAAAGTATTCTAAAACCATGCGAGAGACAGGGAAAGAGACGCTGTTGTTGTCGCCATGCTCATCATCATATCATCGTCATCGTCAGGATGCGTCGCCTTCATCATTACCATGAGTTGCTTTGAGTGAGTTGAGTAGCAGCAGGAGCAGGAGTATTCAGATTGGAAAAAAAGATAAAGGAAAGTGTAGGAGAAAAGTGACAGGCAAACATGATGTCTGAGTGAATTTGCTTTGATATTCTCAAGTATCCGTTTCATCTTCTTCTGCCTCTCTGAGTGAATCTGTTTAAGACGTATGTATCCCTTAACTGCAACCAAGTAGTAAATAAGAAGGAGAAAAACAGAAGGAGAAAGCGAGAAAAAATAGCGTAATGTTGTAAAAAAGGAGATAGGAAGAAGAAAAGAGTTGAAAAGAGAGGAAAGAGGAGCGAGAAAAGTAGGGTTACTTTTCTCTCTTTCTAAAGACGATGAGAGGAAAAGAACTTGAAAAGGAAGATAATAATTTTCTCCTACTTTCTATTTATCTCACTCCTCCCGAATACATTTTTCTCTCTCCTTATGCAATGTACGTACGTTTGTCTAGATGTAGCGTTTACTGTACTATTTCCAGGGAAAAAATTGAAAGAAAAAAGTTGAGTTGGTTACTCGGTCTCGAGGAAAGGAAAAAAGAAGGAAGTGAATGCATAATTGTGCAAGTGGAGGTATGTATCTTCTTTCATTCTTTCTGATATGAATGTCTGTTCCACTGTTAAGTGTAAATTGTGTTTGTGCCAATGTCCTTGTACTCAAAGTCATCGTCACCATTCACCATCATCACCATCAGCATCAGCATCAACGTTCTCTTTCCCTATGCGACTCATCTCTAAGGAGCTTTATGATTTATAAGTACTAGTATAATTGAAACGAATGTCCTACTCAATTTGTCCGCACTAAATGGGCGATTAACATGGAAAGAGTATCCTATCCTACCCATGTTAAATTAATACCCTAAGCTAAAACTAATTTAAAGCTATATTATAATTTATACCAAATCTAAATGTGTAGAATATTTGTCCGCGCACATACTGCCCATATCAAATGTTCCATCAACACTGATAGGATACCGCGGAATACCATCACCGTGCCTATCCTTCCCATGTATCAAAGTCCCATAGTCCCACATGTTAAAAACTAAGTAGTAGGGTGAAAAATAAATATCAGGAAAAATGTTGATCTGTTGGAATGATGGTGAATTGGTCGAGTGGTCAGTTAATGGGTGGCAATGGGGTGTCCCGAGTTCGATCCCTGTTGCCCAAAAAAGCACTAATACAGTTCTTGTCTTGCTGTAATACTTCAGTAGCACCTCGTGCGGGTCCGACCCACATTATTGACTAGCTCGCAGATGTCATAGTGTCCTTGCAGCGTTTAACGTCGATACAATGGGGATAAGACCTTAGCCAATACATGAGTTATCTCATGCGGTGCGAATGTTGGCGTCAGAGAAAAGTGCCCACTGTGGTGGGTACTTGTTTCATGTTATAAATGGGTATCATGGTGCTGTTGACGATGAAGAAAATTGTGAAGTGAATCTGGGTGTTCTGGTAAGGAATGAAAAGTACGAGACAAAACGAGGGAGAAAGTAAAGTAAGGTGATGAATAAAAAAAGATAAAAGGAAAATGAAGCTAAAAAGCAATGATGCAAACAAGAAAAAGTGGGAACAATGATTTCAACTTATATCATTATAAACTTTTTTTCTCACTCCCTCACTCACTTACGCCTTTCTTTTCCTTTCATCGATACTCTTCCGTTATAGAAATTATAACGTGGCTTCCGTTTCTTCTCCACTCCTCTTTTTTTAAGACTTTCTTTTTTTCCTTTTTTTTCTTACTGTCGTCGCCTTTTTCCATCATCTCTATCCTCCATACATTTTTATCTCCTTTTCTCTCCCTTTCGCTTCACCAGTAATGGGGTACACCATCTGCCAAGAGTAATGGAAAGAGACACCAAGAAGAACAAAATAAAACTCCTTCAGATTGAGACAGAGCAAAAGAGGGAGAAAAAAGAAAAAATCAAATGACAAATAATGAGATAGGGAAGCATTATTTGTGTGCATGGGTACATTCTTATCAAGGCCTCACTTCTATTTTTTTGTATCATATCGGATACAGTGTTTTGTTGAAGTGAATTTTCAGTTCACTCGTTCACTTTGATTCTTTCCTTTCTTCACGGAGAGGCACTTCATTTCAAATTAATATGGTTTACACTGATTGATGGCCAAGTTTTCTAGTGTTTGTTTCATTCCACCCCCTCCTCCTCCTTTCTTCCGTGCTTCAGCCAGTTAGTTATAAATATCAAGATGTATTGATAGAGAATGACAAAAAATAAAGAGAAATGGAAAGAAGTTGTACTCTGCTAACTGGAATTGATGTCGACTTCGCTCAGCATTACACTACGTTTTTTTCTTTCTCTCTCTATTTTATCTATTTTTCTTCTCTGATCATCATTGTCTTGGAAGGAATATCTTCGCTTCATGCTGTAAGTAATCATCTCTTTTTTCTTCCTAAAAACAAGTGACATGTCAAAAAATTACGATTTCATATCTGTCATATTTCCTTTCTTCCTCTTTTCTCGAAAGCTGAGATTGCCTGTCCCGTGTTTTTTTTGTTTCTATCCTATCAGATGATGGATAAAGCGGAGTAAAAAGTAAGCAGTTTATAAATATAAGTAAGTAGGTACGATATCAACTAAACGTTTTTATTTTCTGCTCATGGAAAGGGAAGGAAGGAAGTAAGCAGAGAGCTAAAAGATTACCGTAATAATTTCGAAGGGAAGAGACACGCTGACGCTGCTACTTTCTTGTCTTTTTCAAATTTTTTAATGTTACGGATGAGCTGGTCGCTTGTCGTTCAGAGAAGGGGAAAAATGCTTTTGTATCTCAATTCATCTGCGTAACTTTCTCTGTCGACATTACCCATTTTCACTACAACCACCACCACCACCACCCACATTTTCACTTCTCAGATCAACCACTTCGTTTTCCACCTTGAGAGAAGAAGAAAAAAATGTTAGAAGAGTAGGGAATGGAGACTGTGCTAAGTTGACATGTTCACTTCTTTCATTGTCAAGGTAGACACATGATATAAATGAGAACCTTAAAGGGATCGTGTTGAAAAAGCATGAGACAGGAATAAGTTTATCGGATCTCAAAAAGTGACATGAACGGAATGAGATAAAAAATTCCACATTCTTCTTTTTTTCTTCATCTTCTTCATCATCATCTCATCTTCTTGTTCTCTCGCAAACAGAAAAAACTTAATTTTCCTCAGACCACTTTTACTTTTAAAAAAGCAGGAAAGGCTTTATGATTATTTTTTTTTAAACAAGCAGCTCCTGCCTTCAATTTTTTTGTTTTGTTCTTTCCTTTGCTCATGACATTACGTCCTTTTTGTACTTTAAACCTTTTTCTATTTTTTTCCTAAGCAGTAAGTAAGGATGTTTCTACTCTATGCAGTCGGCAGTTTCCAAAGTGAGAAAGGCAGTGCTTCATGCCGCTTTTGCCATGCCGGTGCTCATCTCATCCAGGAAAGAATTACAATTTTTATGACATTTATGAAAGATGATGAAGAAGAGGCTGGGACGTTCACGTGTTGTGATGCGAGAGTAAAATGTGCACCGGCTCGGATGTTATTAAGGAGTAGCTGGAAAATACAAAAATAATGTATGAAGGCATGCCATGAAAAATGTGATTAGTGATGAGTAGAATGTCAGGGAGAAAAAGAGAAAGAGGATAATGCACATTATACTTTTTTACTTTTTATTCTCTTTCCTCTTCTCTTCAATAAGACGCTCACGAAGAAGCTCCTTCGCTTTTATTTCTCCTTGGGAAAGTGAACACGCAAGGTAAAGAAAGGAAGGGAAGATGAGATGGAAAGTGAGTTGGGTTGGGTAACCTGAGATCAGATTTTCCAAGATTGAACAAACGAACCACTAAAATAGTTCTCTGTCGTCTCGTCTTTCCTTTCTTTTCTCTCGAAAACACTGAGAGAGGGAAAGAGTTAAAGCTCAAAGATTATTACCATCACAAGATTCATCTTTTTACATCATTTACATTTTCTGCTTATATCATCGTAAATGCAGTAAATTTTCCACAGGCATACCTTTTTGCTATCAGGGAAATGTGCCGCTGGAAAAAATTTGATTTTCCGTCTAACCAACCACCACTATCACCGTCATCGTCATCATCATCTTTTTTCCCTTCTCGCTCTCAAGATTCTTTCTGCTCTGCCATCTTTCTCTCAAACACCACCAGCAGCAGCAGCCTTTCTAAAAGTAAGTACGCACGATGATGAGGACAAACATCGTCAGTTTTGTTCCATGTTCCGCTATGAACAAAGAACACTTTCCTTTTTTATTTTTTATTTTCTTCAAAAATATCTATATAACCATAACACTCATGTAATAATAATATATATAAATTCGAATCCATCCTTTCTCCAGCGAGATATTATATTTATATTATTATATTATCTATAGATGGAAAGTCGTCATATCATCATCATGTAATAATAATGCATGAAATGACGAATAATTTCACAGATCTCCGGTTCGTTTTTGTTCCAGGCTTGGAAAGAAGAGAAAATGAGGAAAAAGTGTGCGCAGGCAGGCAGCTGTTTTTCCTCTCTTCATCGTTATCGTCAGTAGTGAGCTGAGCCCGACCATAAAAATAATAACGGGTCATTCACATGTGGCTACATAAATATACTCATGCTTTACCCTCCACAGGATGCAATATCCCAAACGCTGTTACACACACTTGAAATTGAAATATAGTATAATGTCCTCCACGTAACAACTTACATTACATTACATGGCATACAGACTTACTTGTTAAATACACTTACGCATAACTCGCAGCGCAGGTATAAACCCAAAGAAACAGGTTACCCTTCCATTTCAGACAAATTCCATAAGTTTCTATTACACATCTATAGGACTAAAAATTTTGTTACCTGGACTAATCTGACGGCTTGAGCTCGAGCTACCTTTTCTTTCTCTTTTTGTTCATGTATTATCAAATTACATCTGTTGGAGCAAATAAATTAGAATATGGAATGCATAAAACATTATTCGAAAATGGCAGCAGTCGAAAAAGTGGAAGACTGAGGTGGTTCGAGACTGCCCCCACCTCCACAGACACCCAGCGTCGAGACTTTTATAAGAAAAAGAAAATTCCAGCTCATCTTTCAGCACATCCTTTCCCTTCCCACCGCTTATTTCCCATGTGCCACTCAAATGAATTTTTATACCCTGGAATAGAAGCTGTTTTAGGAATAACTCGTGCCGAGGGAGATAGTATTACATAAAATTACACGGCTCTTGTCTCTTGCCTCTTGTGAAACTTAAAATTTGTAGTCAGCCAAATTATCATTATCATTATTTTATTATTAGACGGTCAAGGGAGTCATGAAGGATTTATGGGGAGGTGGAACTCGAACCAGCCAACGTCACAGCCTTTTCCCTCCTCCCACCCGCATAATGACAGGATTCCAGGTTTGACTAACGGTATCTGAAAACAACTAACTTTTTCATGCGATTCATCCACTGCCTACATTGATGAAGCTCTTCAACACGTTTTCCTTGCCTTCTTTCCATGTCCTCCTGCCAGTCCACAATTTTTTTCCTTTCTCTTCTGGTAGAGAAGAGGGAGGGAGAGAAAAGCTGCTCTTCAATTTTTCTTCTTTTCCCATCATCCTCTCGGTGATCATCTCCCTTGCCATGCATAATTTCAAACAACGGCATCAAAATTAAAATGTAATGAGTTGCACTCCCTCTGAGCCTTCACAGTGATTATAATAATAAAAAAGAACGATCGCCTCCACTTTCATTTCCACCTCACTCACTTTCTCTTTTTCCTTTATCTCTTTTTCTCCTTTATCGCCGCATTTTTCCCACCGATTCCATGCTCAAGTTACAGTGTGTGTGTGAGTCGTGTGTCCCCTTTATTGTCCCATTGGACAACTTTAGATCACATGAGTGTGACAGGCTTGACGGGGAAATTATAATCACGTTGGAATAGACACCTGAGGTTGCGGTTTTATGACCCAAAGGAATGTGCTCCATCAGTAAAAAGTTTTAATTAAATCCCATGAGCACCATGCCACAAGTACTTAGCCCTAGAACAACAGTTGTTCTCATGGCTCATGGCTCGCTTTTCCACTTCCACCCGCCACTCCAATAAAAAATGGGATGAGTGCGAGAAGAGAAGGAAAAAGAAGGGAGTCATATATCCACACATGCTTCAATGACTGCGCTCGTAAAAGGAACGTGTAAAATTTATTTCAATAATACAAGACCACCATCACACCAAAAATATAGTAAATATCCCTTTTACATGGCTCGCTTCACAAAACATTTTTCCTCCTCCTTTCTCCAGTCTTCAGCCTCAAACTCTCCTTTTTCTCCTCTTTTCTCTTGTCCCCATCAAAACCAGCTCAGTTTTAATTTTACAAAGAAGATGAAATGAATGAGAGAACAAGAAACAAGGAATTGCTTTGCTTTCTCGGCAAAAAATCTTATTATGTTATAGATTGCATTGATTGCTGAGTTTACAGAAATTTCGTTTCTTCATCTACTTCATCTTGTGGAGCAACAGCAACGTAATTCCTAACATTTATCATTATCCTACCCCATCCTTCTTCTGCTTCCCATTACAAATTACTATTGCGAAAGATGGTTTTATTTTTACCAAGGATAATACCAGATTTTCATCCTGAAACCAGCAAACTCATTTTTTCTTCTCCAAAGATAATTTCCTTCTTCGTTTTCTCTTTTGTCGCAGGAAGAAAAACCGAGTTCTTTCTCTTCCGTCTCTACTCTCGTCCAACATCCACCAGATACTTACATAATCACTATTCATTTTCTGAGAGGAAAATTTCATGTAAAAAATATAATAATAAAAGCCATTGAATTAATCAGAGAGAGAGAGAGAGGCATTTTCAGTTTCCGCATCAGTTCCTCTTCCCATACATTCTACATACATATTCAGCTGTGCTATATCAAATTTCCAAGAACAGGGAAAAATGGAAACGTCTCACGCGGGTCGAATCCCCACAATCTTCTTTTCATTTATTTCATGGTGAAAACCATCAGTCTTCTTACGCGGCCAATATAAAATAAATGTACATACTACGTAGTACATACATTCTGGGAAATAAAATTAAGAGTTTTTTCCCACAAAATTCAAACTCATGTTGTAATAATACTGGGGAAAAACGTCAGGGGATGATTTAATAGAGTCTCTCTCCTTCATGATGATATGTACAAGAGGAAAAAACAGACACAAACTCATTTCGTTCCCTAAATATATCCTTTCTTTCTGTGTCTGAAAAAATAAATCTTGTATTCCTTTCCCTCATCTCATCCTTTTTCCCTCCACACTTAAAATATCTCTCTCTCAGTGAAATGCTCTCTGAGGCATCCTAATAAAATGACAAAGGACTTGGCATATACGCATAAGAGAGAATATTATAATCATGATGGGATCCTATTCCATTCCATTCCATTGATACATTAGGTTATTTATAAGAGACTGAGAGTGTACCAAAAACACATAAAAATATGAACCGGGCCATTATAAGAGTATAGATGAGAGATTACATAGATATGAGAGGAAAGACGGAGCCGATTCATCATCATCCCTTGCTCTTGTCCAAAATCATGGTTATATTTTATAGACTGCTTATTTTCTCAGCGAGTGTTGTGTACCAAGTTAAGTGAAGTAGCTGGAAGCAGGAGGGGACGCTGTACAGTGGCGAGTACCAAAATGTATGTAAAACGCACATACAGAGTAAAGTAAAGAGAAAGGGAACCTGGGAAAAAAGATTTTTTATGAGACGAGAACCGCATCGTCGTCCTTGCTCATGGAAAGCAGAGCTAAAAAGCAGCAGCTCTGCGCCTCTCTCACTCAGTCAGTCGCAACTTGCTTTTCTACTTTCCTTCCTTCAGGGGAAAAATGCAGTGAAACCGTTACTCTGTGTTGTTAAAAAGGAGTAAAAATTCTCATAAGTGTCATTTCTCTCCTCTTTCCTCTTCCTCGAAAAAAAGAAAGAACCCGGAAAGAGTGGGAGAGCAGGCAAAGGGAAGGCAAGGCTGGGCAAGGACAGCCTTGAAACAAGTATTCACTTAATGGGCTACACAAGCGAAAATAATGGGAGAAGAGAAAAGCAGAGGAAAGATGAAGGTACTGAAATTTCTCCGCAACGACAAGACAACGACATCACGAGGAAGAACAGGAAAACGTGCATGAAAATATTTAAATTTTTTCCTTGTTTGCTCACTTCACCACGCAAAGGTATGCTTATTTATTTTGTTTTATTTTATTTTCTCCGCTCTGCATTGTCTACATAATATTCTGAATAAATGCGTGGACATATTTTGAATGTGAAACTCTATCCTTTCTTATTGCTATTTTTTACTATTAATGGTTTCGTACACTTTTTAATACCCGTGTGACATGACGTGTACAGATTTGCTAGATACACACACGAGTGAGTGAAGAAAGACAAGAAAATGAAATGACACTAGACATTTTCTCCCACTCATCACTATACATCACCATCCTGAATATTATTTTGGCAAAATGGAAACATTCCTGCGTGTAACAATTTTTTCCCAATTTCCCAGTGTTTTACCATACACAAACTCACGTATATTATTTTCTCGTGGGAATACTGAAACAGAAATGAAATTCTTGTTTTCCGAGAAAAAGAATGTTTTTCCTATTATTTAGATATTTTCATTTTTACATTTGCTAGAGTAAACTATGCATTCTAAAAAGAAAAAGGAAATTACAAAAAAGCATATTAAATTTTTTAAGCAGAACAAAAAAGGCTTACCAGAAAATACCAGGGCAAGTATTATGTCATATTTGTATTATTCATCAAATCTAGGAGAACACTGAACCCAAGCCTAGGCTATATTTTGGATGTTTATAGGTATATTAATTAAAATGACCTATACGTAAACGTTTAGTTGCAATAAAAAATTGAAACGGTGACCGGTATTATGCAGATAGTTTTGTCCCTTTCTTTCCTTTACTCATCGAAAAAAAAAATCTAGGATAGGAATAATGTGTATAATAGTATCCTATAAACGTTTGACTTTGTATTTGTAAAATTTAAGTATGAAAACCTACATTTTATTGTCTGGTCCATATGTGTGTGGAAAAGCAGATCGCAAGTATGTTGTCAGTTTTCAAGTATATAGCATAACAACATTTGCGACATTTTTCTCTTCCATGTGCTACAAATTTTCTTTTTCTTATTATTGAGCGAAACGAACACACGCCAATATTTCTTTTCACACTTCCCGCTTTATTATGCGATGTGATGCCTACATACATGTAATGTATAACGTACAGCTTCAAACGTCTCACTCGATGTTTTTTCCAAGTATCGTTTTGAATTATTTTTTTCTCGTTTCTCTCCCGTTCCTGCTTTCTTCTGCTACTGACACATACCATTTTTCTACTTGTTGGGAGTCAAAGCTATGAAAGTGCAACTTTCTCGGAAGGAGTGAACGAGGAAGGAAGTAAAAAGTTGAATAGTTGAATAACTAGTTCTCTCTTTCTTCTCGAAAAATATTCTTACACAGTGAATAGGTCAACACGCTGAAGTGAAGCCAAAGTCATCGTCATCGATATCACCACAAAAAGAGGGAGAAAAAAGTATCTCTACTTTTGCACGAAATAAGTAAAAAGAGAAAATTCGAAGTTTCTTGGAAAAAATACTTAAGTTGGCTGGTGCTAGTAAAAAAGTGTTGGTGAGTTGATGGTCCTGTTGTGAGGCAAGTTACACCTGGTCTTCCTACTTTTTACTCCACTCCCATCTCAAACGACTTCCACGCGAAAAAAGCGAGAGGACATCAGATGATATTGTAAATAAACATATTTTGTATAGAGTAAGTAGGTAGAAATATGTAGACACTTTGTACAACGAACGTAACGGGCCTACTTTTTTATTTCCAATTTTTTTACATACTCCAGCCGGACCTGACTGAACTGAGCTGAGAAGAAGAGTAAAGTTTTTGACATGTAGTCTTTTCTCTCCATTTCCTGCAAACTTTCATTTATTATTATTACTTTCCAGAGATATCCAATAGACTTTTAGGACGTTTGCCACCGCGCACAATTCTTCCTAATAATAATAAAAATGCTTTCCTTCATATTTTGTTCATTGTGGGAAAGGGCCGGACTCGATCCAATAGCCCCCAACACACTCGCTCACTCAACTCACACAGCTCAGCTCAATTCAGACACAGCAACACAATCAACTTGGTTATTTTCAGACTCCGCCATATGTAGGCCTCAATCAAATAAGAACGGAAGTGAAGCATCTTCCTAATATAATATGTTTGAATGTACTAGCATAAATATGTGTGAGTGTGAGTACACATGAGCGTGCATGTTATTCGAGTGAGTGAGAGTGATGATGAAACGAGGCATTTCATGCGCTTTTACTCTCTCTCCTCTCACTCACCCACACACACTCAAAAACATGATGTCATGTCAGGACACTTGACAAACTTGTGTCAGGTTCCCTATTGGAAAATGGAAAGTTTCACATAAAACATTACATTGGTAGACGCCTTGAATGTATCCAGGGCAGTCATCCACACAAAAAACAAATTAGGATGGAGTAGTCTCACACCAACACACACATTTTAGTATTATTATTTATATATTGCATCAGTGTGCATACTCTTGGAATATTATAGAGATACAACGCATTACATTTTGTAATGCAGTGTAATGTAATGTTAGGTTTTTCCTGTGACAAGCAGAAGCACTCTGAGAGTCAGTGGCACACCACCTCAAAAACTCTGTTTATTGTGCTTTCACTCCTTTTATTAAAATGTCATCCATATTCTTTTCCCCTTTTCTTCTTTCCCCACAACAAACAATTGAAACACACCAGGAGACACGAAAACATGAACACCAGAGAAAGTCTACTTGCTTGGTGGCTGTGAGTAGAAGAAAAAACACTTTTCTTGTTTACTCTTGCTTTCTATTTACTCATTCCACCAAATATCAACTTACCTCTCGCAGTCACAAGATAGATAGATTTGGATGCAAGCTGGGATGGAGTGAGCAAGTAGAAGCAGAGACCTGTTCTTGCTCTGTCGTCTTGTATTATTTTTCTCCTCTCGTCTCCTCTTCCAAACCTCAATAATAAACTCATACATGCATGATTATTATGACGATCATGATGATATGTGGCACGACGTCGTGTTACCAACTCATTCATGTGCATCCCGGCGGAAAAAATGTTGTAATAAAAATACCCATCTAATGTAGCACATCATATCGGATTCTCTTCGCTCGCGATGTGGACGATGCTGCCTGCTGCTGCTGCTGATCATGATTACGACGTTCGCGATGATGATGAGGATACGATATAATGTAAGTAATATGTACATACCTCAGTGCATCAAGATCGTGGCATCATGTGATGATAGTAATAATAATATGATAGTAAGATATCACATTTTTTCCTCAAGTGGTCAAATATTATTATTGCAAATGACTCGTATTATGACCACTTCTAACAACATTACACGTCGTGTTATTACAATATCGAGAACTTTCTCTTTCTTTAACACCATTCCAACGAGAGGACAGAGAATTTGTGCAAGATTTATTATAATAAATCTGAGACCACCGTGTATATAATAGCACAATGGAGTATGTATGTAAGTACATAAGGAAGGAGCAGCAGCAGCACGGGGCATTGAGAAACACTCGGAGATCAGAATTCGATTTTCCTTCATCTCTCAAGCCAAGATCACAGCAGAGCCTCACATCATCGCCTTCTCTGCCATCACGACACTGCACTTTTTCCCACTTGCCCGTGATCTG
This sequence comes from Cyphoderus albinus, assembly GCA_021029165.1. NCBI lineage: Eukaryota > Metazoa > Arthropoda > Collembola > Entomobryomorpha > Paronellidae > Cyphoderus > Cyphoderus albinus. Next base: position 144,534 of record VYYJ01000025.1, on the reverse strand, counting down.
TCTGTACTTGGATACAGATCTTTACAAAAATATTCTACAACAAAACAGCTTCATATGGATTTTCTCATTGAGAAGCGAGAAAGAAAATGTGTCTCACTATGAGCGAAGTTGGAGGGATGAAAAAAAGTTGCAAAGCTTCATTGCTCGCAGCCGTTTCTCAGCTGGTCCACAATAAAGACAGCTGCTGTGATGTCCTTCATTGACCAAGAAATTATGGTTATCACATGTGTCTCTATAAAGCAGCGTAAGCCTGTGACTTAGCTTAAGCCTAAGCTGAAAATACACATAAAAAGCAAAAGTCTCCGTCTCATGAGAATTTTCCTCTTTATCCATCCATATGAAGCTGGTTGATGATTGTGATCACATGAAAGCCACGTTATGAAACATTACAGCAAAGCAATATTGTTTTGCCCTTATTTTTCGCCATTTGTGTGTGTGGGAGAAAAAGGAAACGATCGTGCAGGCTCACAAGTTCATATGGAAGAATGCAATGCAACGGTTATACTACGTTTACGGTAGCACAAGACAAATCATTTGATATTTTCTCTCAACAAATCGAGTGTTTTTGTGCTGGCTGGAGAGAGAAATATATTTTTTCACTTCACCANTTGTGCTGGCTGGAGAGAGAAATATATTTTTTCACTTCACCAGCCTCCCGCTGTTCTTCTCTGTGCTGCAATAGTAAGAGGAACGGCGGCTAAGGCAGAAATAAAATAAAATAGAAAAATACAACATCTCAACTTTTCCCCACACCACCGCCGCCGACAATCTCACAACAATTGTGAGCAGAAGCTGGGAAGAAGCGGGCAGAGCGCGAGATATTATTACGAAGGATGAGATCCTCACATAACACAACATAATAATAACATAACAACAAAATTCGCACAATAGAATGCAATCTAGTAAGTAATAAATGGAGTCCAATATAAAATAGGAAGCGTTGTAGAGACTTGCTATAAATAAATGTGAGTCTGGTGGGAAAAGAGGTAAGCAAGGAAGATCATCCATGCATAGACTACGATGACTACCCGAAGCCGCTTGCAAAGCATTGCATTGCATTAGAGACACGATCGTCCTCAACCTCATCCTCCTTACCATGATGATCATCATGATCACCGTAACTTTCTACATAGTAGCAGGAGGCAGGAGGAAGACAAGTGATAGTTGTGCTCCCATGAGTGCATGTTCTTACAAGTTCATGAATACTCAAAATCTCAACTTTCCAATACATTACCGAACAGAAATATAAACGCATAGGTGATATATTATTATGTGTGTGGTATGTGTGTGTGTCTTTGTGTGCACACTCACTCACTCACAGAGGTATCTTTTTTGTTGTTCTCCTCCTGATCGTTGTGTAAAGCCGCTGACTCATGCTGATTCTCTACCAGAGACACTCACACAACAACAATTGGATGATCTCAGGACACAGGAATAAAAGGAGTATTACCATACCATAATATTCCTCTTTTCTCCTTGCCTTCTACTTTGTTGGTTTAGAAAAGGCCTTCCACTTCTTTCCCTCTCTACATCTCATCTCTTTTCTCTTGTTGTGGTATGCAAAACCCGTCGAGGTTGTAAACACCACTGGCTTTCATTTTCTTTCTTTTTCACTCCGTGTGCAAATGCGGAGTTGATCCACGAGTGCATAAAATGGAGAATATCGCCAGGAGAAAGAGAGATGAAACACGAAATAATAATAGTGATGATAATAATAATAATGCCTACAATGCTCTGCTGGAGAAGAAAAAGATGTTGCAGCTGGATAGATCGAGTAATAAAGACTGTTGGCATTAGTATACAATGCATCCTCCTTTTCCCTGTATTCCCCAAAAGTAAGCTGAGAGAAGAAAGAAAAAGTGAAAAAAGTGAGTGAAAGCAAAACAGGTTGACTCGCTGTTTTTAGTATTGGCTACTGCTGCGTTCAAGCGATGCGACGGTTTAAGTAAAAAAAGTGAGATGATGATGAGGAGTCATAAGGCACAAGTGCACGGCTTTCTTCAGTTCGCAGAACTGAGTTCACAGAGTCAAACTGAGAACAGACGGAAGAGTTGAGTTGAGAGGAAGTAGAGCTCGAAATTTTCCAGCTTTTTCTCATCCCTTCACCACAACTTCAAATAATGATATTAGCATTTTAGTTTAAAATCAGTGAGTGAGATGAGGGAAAGGAAGTCAAAAAGAGTTTGTTGTTTTCCGTTTCACTGTAGATGTACCCGATGTACCCAAAGTGTACAATTTACTTCTTAAACTGTGCAAGACATTGAAGTTATCACATAAAGAAACAAAGAAGGATGGAACAATGATAAAAAGTAGCTCTTTCTATTGAATATTATAATTTCTCAGCTGGACTTCCCACACGATTTTTCTCTCTCTCTCTCTCTCGTCTCGCTCACTGCCTTCATTCACCGATTCTCCCTATGTCAATCCAATAAATTTGAGGAAGGGACGGAGTTTTGCTGCAGACGGAAGTGGACGGTCACAAAATATTTTTTGTGTCTCTGCGGTGAAAGAAAGAGGGAAAAGTTTTTCATTGAAACGTTAAACAATAAAAACGAGCTGGATTTTACCTAGAAATAATAATACTACGCTACTACCTTTGTCTTACTTATTAAAAGGTGGACATGCTCTGAATATGGTTCCGTTCTGGTCTTCTCTGAAAACGTTGGTGGCGGCATCAGGAGAAGCAGAAGCAGCAGAAGGGAAGAGAAGAACATAACAAATAAAGGGCCGGATGGACAGACAGCTGGACAAAATGATGGTCGTGGATGGCAGGAGAAAGGAAAATAACATTGCCACTCTGCTCATCTGCCTGCACGTAGTTTATACCTCAGTTGAGCGGAGTTCACTTTTTTGGACGCCTTTTAATAATGCAACATGGTTGCAAGTTTATTCATCCCTTCTCCTCTATTATTTTCATTTCACTTGTTTTCTCCAGTTTGAGTCAGTCGACCAGAGAGACAGAGAGAGTGAGAGTGAGTGAGAAACGGGAAAAAATCAGCTAGTTAGGTTAAACAAGCTGAAGAACCGAAATCCTACAGGATTACTCTGAATGAATATTTCAAGTGCACCTCTCTCTTTTCTCTTCACTGCTCTGCTCTACACACAAGGTAAATCCGGTTTCTCCCCGTGGAAAAGTTTTTGTTTAAATATGGGACTTGGTTTATTATTGCCACTGCCTCTGCTCTTCTCTCTCACTCCCACCACAACTTTTTCTCTCCCTCCTCTTTTCTCTATTGCTTGCTCCCTCTCTGAAACAGAGAAATGCAGCCTGCTACACATAATTACAATCGCCTTTTTCTTTACTTCTCAATGAAGAGAAAAAGCCACGGTATTGGTCATCATAGCATCACATCGTACCATGCCATCCGTATATTCTCTCTGTTTACATTTCTGGGCATGCATAATAATAATATCATTGGTTTGGAAACTTCTCCGGCTTCTACTCGCTCGTGTCACAAGAAACGTTATTTACATTTTCTGCCATGAATACACACAAAAACAAGCAAATTGTAGAGTAACCTTACGTAAGTAATCTCACAAGCAGAGATATTCCGTTACTTTCCAAATCCTCCCTTTTGTTCTTCCTAGCTCTCAATACACTTTTTTCACTTCTTCTATTTGCACACTTTTACATTTTATTCTTTCCCATTCCACACAAATGCTTCGTTTTTCCTTTCACTCACTTTAGCCAGAAGTGGGTGGCCCACTCGTACACACTGCCTACTTTATCGTAAAATACTTCGTTTTTAAAAACCAGTTCCTATATTATCACGTCAGCTTTTCATCCCTGTGTCGCTTGTAAATCGTCGAAAAAGGCTTTCCCAGAAAAGACGCGTTACGCGTCTCCTTTCCTCCAGCCCCAAAATATTCAGCCTAACTAAATATATTTATTATACCTACATAGATAGATAGCTACTTTGTGTTGTTACTAGCTACTAGCTACCAGCTGTGTCTTGTTATGGCATGCAAAGAGAATTGTAAAATTACACAATGTTATATAAAAGTGGTCATCATCAGAAAGAAACAGACATTTTCCGGAAAGCAGTAAGCAAAGTAGCGGTAGTAGTATGGTTACTCAACTCAACCGTGCAATCCTATTATCATAGAACATAATTTAAAATATACATAAAGAGAAAGAAGAAAGAGAAAAAAGTTCTCTTTAGCCTCTTTTCTCTTCGTTTCGTTTCTCTTGCCATAAAAATGCTCAGATCAGAGGGACAACGACCACTGCCACCGCACATCCACACAAATATGGCATGCACGCCACTGCCACAAGCATCACTGGCATCGTTCGTTACCCTGGTCTCCATCTTTTCACCCGACGAGACTATATTTTTGGACTTGGGCGAGGAGGAAGAAGAAGATGCACGATCATTGAAAGCCTTCCATCCATTCATGCTAAAAAGTTATGCTAACGTGGAATTGGGGAGACATGGAAAAATGCCAATTCTCTCTGAATGAAATGAAATGAATGAGTAGAAAAAATGTCTTCTAAAAAGTATTATAACCATATTCCATCTCATTTTTCTCTTCTTCGAAAAACGTCCAAACACTAGTTTCCTCTGGTGCACATAATATTTAATACTTTTTCCCTTTCAGCGCCTTCTCGCGAAAATGTGCAGTTTCAGAAAGTAGGTAAGTGAGCGAAGCAAAGTGAGTAATGCAAATGGAAATTTCATATGAACCCAAATCAACCCATTTTGAGTTAGGAGGCCGCCTGTTCCTCTTCTGCTCGACTATTACAATCTTTTCATGCCTGTGACCTGTGGCACTCTTCCTTCCTGAAGGAACCTACACATGCAGGCTGGCTCTAGTAATGATAATAATAATAAAATTGCAATATGCCAATATTAGGATATATACAATAAGTAAAAGGAATATGCTAGAGGAGCACAGATCGACCAACGACTGTTGATGTCACTATTTCAAATTATGAAGTACTTGGAGCCCCAAGAATAATGCGAGAAGACGGACCTCTCTCTTACTTACTTACTTTGCGCACATTATTTTACATGATCATCATTCGGCATTGTGCTTTATGTGAGGAGATATGTGAATACTTCATCACAAAATTCTCCAGTTTTGCACAATGCATGCACAAAATGTCTGCTCGCGCTTCAATGAGTGAGCCAAACGACTTGGAAAACGTGTTATGAGCGAATTGTACATTATGTTATGGGGATGAAATTTATTACACACAAAAAAATCCTTTTTTCCTCCTGCTGCTCATCTCATCTCAGCTCTAAAACTCAGAGATTGGCAATTTGGGTGTAGAAAAGAAGAAGAAGACGGCAATAATGTTTGATTCGGCATTATCTTGAACTAGCAATAATGTATTTTTCATTGAAGCAGATCGTGATCGTGATCATAAATACCGCAAACAGAGAATTGCGGAATGGAAAATGGAGAGGAAAAGGCGAGTGTTGGAATATTTATTAAAATGTCCATTGTTACCGACACTAAATATTCTCCTCTTGTCTCATTATTTACCACATGAAAGAGACTACTAAATACGACTTGCCACTCTTCAATGAATACGTGCCCACATCACACACCAGCACACATCCATATCAACAAAGGTACAAGTGTGTCTTTCTTGTATGTGCGTTGTGTCCCGGAATGGAGTCACTTTCACTTCACTCCAGTGATGGGAAAAAGAGTGAGTGAGTGAACTGTAGTGTGAGCGAGTCGATTCAAAGGAACGACGCGAGCTACAATGTATCTCGTGGTTTCCAGGGGCGGCATATTTACACACATAAAACAAGCCAGTAAAAAGCAACGAGTCTGATATTGTATTAAAGTAGTAGTGTTCTGGTAACAAAGTCAATAACTGCACATATACAAGTAAACTATGTAAAGCAGAGAGAAAATACAAAGGGACTGAAAATGAGAGAAAAGAGAAGAGTGGAGGAAATTCCATAGAAACCGCACAGAGGAAAAGCTGGAGAAAGTGTTTTGCACTTTACTGTAATAGTTTAGAGACACAATCCACACACAGCAAGAATGATGCGGTTAGATTCAAGTATTAAAATTTGGGAATGCACGCAAGTGACTGAACTGAGTGAGTGAGTGAGTGAGCTAACAAACTACGTACGTGAAGTTTGTGAACGATACGATGCCAGGGAATTTTCTCTCGACTTAATATAAATAGCCTATTAACTGGTTCAATGGAAAATGTTGATAAAGTGGGAGCTCCGCTCACTTTTCTTTTCAGATACGTAATAAAATGTACATCTATAGCTTTTACTATAATTTCCCATACTAAGTATCTTCTAATGCGGAAGTGTGAGACGGAAAATGATGAAACAGCAAGAGAAGCAGCAGCAACGGCAGTCTTTTCTCCTCCTCTTCTTCAAATTCTCCAACTTCTTTCTCCCAGCTCACTCTACTTTCACTTGACGAGTGAAAGAGGAATGAGTTTCCATGCAGCATCACAATTGCGGTAAGACACTTTTCCAATGCTTGTTTGCCATTCCTTCCTTTCGTCCTTCCTCCCAATTTCCAGATAAAACTGTTTTCTCCGTACCCAAAAAACCATTGTCTCCTTTGTGAACCCGTTTGTCGGTTAGAAACAGAAAACAGAGCCAACATTCCAGACAACGTCTTTCTCAGAGTTTAGTTTAGTCAGTCAGTCAGTCAGTACCTTTTCCGCAACATATAACATTGTAGATTGCGACGTGGTGGTACCTTTTTTGCTAACTAGGAGAGAAGAAGCTTATCGCTGTGTTCAGTTATTGAAATTATCTGGTGGAAATATCTCGGAGGAATATTGAGCGCGATGATGATAATAAGTTAGTGACTGAGAACACCTTCTCCATGTCGCAGCAAATTTATAAGAATTCCTTGGAGCGCGAGAAGTTTGGGTGAAAGTGGAACCACCGAAGTGGAGCAGAGAGTCACACAGACACAATAAGGCGTATGATACAATTAAGTTTTGTCCAGTGGTACATGCCAACATGTCAGAGTTAACCAAGTCGTGTCATGACGATGATCTTATTTTATGGCAAAAAGAAATAGCTCGAGCTGCCAACAATGCAGTCCATCGAGCAACCGACAACTTTCACAAAGTACATCTTTTCTTTCTCTCTCCTCTCCACTTTCTCCTCTTCTTTTCTATGATGTAATATATTTTTTACCGATTTCACGGCAAGATTCAAGAGCATACTTTTTTAGAGCTGGCTCAACAAAACGACTTTCTCTTCAGTCAGTGTAATGTGATGTAATATACTGCGAAGAAAAGACACGACGACGACGACCACGATCATGATGCCTCTGTTGATGATGATGTGCTTGATTGTAAAATGGGGTTAAATAGGAGCATACCTCTAGGCAGCTTGTTTGTATCTGCCGGCTCAATATGGACTTTCTCTTTATATCCTTTTACAACCAACCGCCTCTCGCCACGTCTTCTTTAAACCATTCCGTGTTTTCACATTCTCCTCTTTCTTCACTTTCTCTGAAGAAGAGCCGACTTTTTTGTGAAAGGATTCCTTGTCGATGTCAATGTCCCTATTTTGTCAAGCTAATGTCTGCTTTCGCCATTGCTGCTGCTTCTTTTTTCCTGGTGTTGTCGAGAACAGAGAAAATTGATCATAATAAAGAATATAGGACAAAACCAGGTTTTTCTTCGGTAGACGACCTGAAGTCAAGTGAATGGCTGGAACGTGCTCTCCATTCACCATCTCAAATATTACGTATTATATTTTTACATGACATGGTTAAGAGATCACGGACACAAGAAAAGCAGAAGACGGAAGAGGGAAAAAAGCAGGAAGCAAAACGTGTCTAAATATTTGTAGCGCAAGTGAGTAAAGTTCCCGCTTTTTTCTGTCCTCATTTTTTTCCAAAGAAAAAAATCGTTTCGCTCGCTCACCAAAAAACATATTTTATTTTATATCATATTGCATTGCACTTGCCTTGCCATGGCGTCGCGGCAAGTAGTGTGAATCTATAAAACGAATTGATCATCATGATCATGCTTCATAAAATGGAGGCAAGGAAAAGAAAAGAAAGAAACACATGAGACCCTCATTTCTCTTCTACTCTACTACATTATATGATATTAGATTTTTTCGAGAGTTGGAAGAAAGAGAAATATATTTTTGGCATTGGCACAAGCCCTGGAAGAAAGGAGATAAACAGATTAGGTCAGTGGCCAGAGCGCGTTGTAAATAAATACCGATAGTGATTCTTATTGTTTAAAGAGCGCTTATGTGACATGACCTACATAAAAATAAATATGCTCAATAAAATAGTGCCTGCAATATGCTCCGAGACACGACTTTGGACACTTTGCTACTCACGCTCGCACAGCAGTACCGCGATCATGATCCTGATCACGGAGCTTTGGGTCTGAGTAGGAGACTCGCTACCACCTATCTACCTAGCTACCCACCTACTTCACAACAAAGTTGGTTGGACATCAAGGATAACCAACAAAATGACACAATGCTTACAGCATGGTTCATTGACGTCCCACAAAGAAAAAAATGGACCTTTTAAATAAATAAACTCTCACTCGCTCTTCCTGCTCAACAATGCATTCAACCCAACTGCGTACATTTAAAGTAAATTGTGTCTTACCTTTTCACTCGATCACGACTATGTGATGTTATGCAATGCGAGGCGATGTGATACGTTCCCTGCTTCTTGGCAGACTCAACAACGACAAAAATACTTTTTTCCTCTTTTCTCTTGTTCACTCCTTATTTTACAAATATTGCACCTCATTCAGTGGAAAACTCTCCCGTGGGGAAAATTTTAAAATAAAATGGGACAAACAAGGAATAATCTACTGGAGTTCCAAACTGTGTTTTTCTCCTGAAAAAAAATTGCCCTCGATTTCCAACCAAAAAATGGAGTTGGCACTTGCTCCAGCGCAGTTAGTTGGTGGTCTCTTCGCATTCGCTTGCTTTCTTGCTTGGCCTAGTGAAAATAAAATAAAATAAAACATTGTACATTGTACTTTCACTATTACTACACGTATAATTGTAATACGTGGCTTGTACGTGTGTAAAGTACACAACACGGCTAAAAGTACAAAGAAAGCATGAGAATTCCGAGAGAAAAAATTTGGGTCAATGCATTACAATAACGAATGGTTTAATAGGAGTGGGAGGATGAAAAAGGGGAAAAGGAAGAAAATGTCATAAAGCTGACTAGCACAATAACACAAACCAATCAATCGGAACCAACACATCGACACTCGTTTAAGGTAAAATGGTCTTGCAAAGTTTCGATGACTGTGGCTCTGCTAATCCACTCACAACCAGAGAAAGTGGTAAATACGGGCAAAAATATTGCACAATTTACTTTTCTGTATTATGGCCGAACTGAAAGAAGAAAGCAAAGAAGCTTTCTTCTCTCGCGTTATTCACATAACGATAACATAACGCAACGTTAACGCTATTGAAATATTACAACGGTGCGTACTTAGCTGATTTTAGTAGAAGGTGAAAAGCATACGACTTTGAGAGTATGAAAGTTCAGCTTGGTTTTTTGGCTTCTATCCTTGTCCTCTGCTTTCCAATTTTTTCCTGTGGGAGAGCAGAGCACAAAACAAGCAACTCTACTGGTAGTTACAAGCTTCACTTTTTCTCTCCATTTCTCCAGCACTGGAAAAATGTTCCCTTCTTTTCTCTTGCACTTCCTCTCTCTATATCTTTTTCTCGACGAGTCTCGTTTTTCCCTTACTGTATAAATCGCAAGCGTAGGCATGCATAAATACCTACATGCATCACATAACATCCCTCGTTTCGTTCTCTCAGCAAACAAAAAGTGGAGTAAGGTAAAGTAAATGGTAAACGTGAGTAAAAGCGAGATTCTCTCGTTCTCTCTGACTTACACACAACGCACACTTTCCTTTTTCTAACTCCAGCAACCAGATATGTCCACTCTACCCAGGGAGCGAGCACATTACCAGAGATATCTACGGCACAAGTAATGAGCGAGCGGACGAAGTAACGGAAGAGGAGAAAAGGATGCACACACAGAAGCCGTTCGAACAGAACAACGGGGAGACTCAGAGTGGGCACACACAAGCAAAAAGCAAGTCACTCTTGCTCTCAACGAAACGAATGTGCATCGCCGTACGCTGGTCTGTCTGTACACTTTTTTGTTGGGAAGAGGTAAGCAAGAAGCCAAGTAAAAATTTGTATACAAGAGGCCGTCGCATCGTGAGAGGAAGCAGTGTGCAGTAAGCAAGCGGTGTAAACAGACCACACAGTCTCACAGAGAAGAGACAGCGAGACTCAGGTTTGGGGAGAAAAAAGAGAAGAGCAGAGCGGAGTGAAAGTAAGACGGTGTTGAGCTGAGCTAAGCTGAGAGCTCGGCAAAAACTGGTTTATAGTTACGGGTAGCTGAACGGATTTTGTTAGTCTGTGAACGTAGCTGGTTTCAGCTGAATTCGCTGAAACTCTCTCCTCTCTCTCACACTATCTCACACTTTTTCTCTTTCGTCCTCAAAACACAACACTTTTTTCCCTTTATTTTTTGAGAGTGTGCATTATACAAGCAACTTTCTTCAGTCTGTACGTACATACGTACGTACGTATTTGTTTCCTCTTCGACAGCCCCAACACCACCACGAACAAACGAACAACAAAAAGAAATCAACTTTCTTTTCTCCTACTTCCTCGTCTTGTACTTTCTAAGTCATATCATCATCATATGAAAGCAAAGCACGACTTCTTTTTTTCTCGCTTCCTCTATACTTACCATTAGTTGATTCCATTGATATATCGAGTAAAAAATCTATATTTTTCATTTCGTTATTTTGGTGGAAAGTCGGAGTTGAAAAGTATCAGTCGAAGACGAGCGGTCCACTTTTTTATTTTCCTTTTCCATTACTCGTACCGATTTTCCTCTTTAACAAAGTGAATACAAGTGGCGGTCGTGTTGACTCAAATGACCGCTTTTACTTTGCCTTCTTCATCGGAACGAAACACGAACAGACAGAGTAAAAAACACAACAACAAAGAAAAAGTTGTGCTAGTGATTTAAGTATAGATTCGTCCGTGTGTGCTTGTGTGTAAGTCAGAGAGAAAGAACAAAAGTAATTTTTTCGAACTTGTTTCATTCACTGTGTAAAAAATTCTCCGGAATTGGGTCTTCATGTTTTTTTGTTAGGCCGAAACAATTTTTTTCTCTTCTCGATCTTGTTGTTGGGTTTCTTCTGGAAAAAGGGTTCCGGTGCCAAGGGACCTGTGACTTGAGTTCATTTTCTGACAGTGCACTGACAGACGTAAGTTCATCTGATAGATTTACTCCGTCTGTTATTGTTTTCTCCTCTTCGTTTCAAGATATAGATGCAAAAACTTTTCTCCTCGTCTTCTTGTTTATCATCGCACGTTTTCCTTCTTCGCACTTCTCTCCGTCTCGTTTCCCACTCTCACTTATCACTTCCCTCGGCCACTTGTCCTACTTTTTCCTCACTTCTTTTCTTCCTCGCTACGTGTTTTTTTCCACTGATTATCCCAGCCGGAGAGAAGTGAAAGTGCAGACAATGGAAAGAAACGTGTGAGTGAGTGAAAAGAACTTGTTACATTTTCTGACATTCACATTCGCATATGTGTGTACGTGCTAACAGTCCACCCGTGTACTTTTCTGACTTAGCTTTTGTGCACTTCATTTGTTTCCCAGTGTAATTTACATTTTGATCAGAATCACTCTTTGAGAGGAGTAAAAAACCATCCACTTTGATGTGGGCTTTTGACTCGATAAAGCAAGCGTAACTTCCCAGCTCACTTTCACTTCACTGCACTTTGTTGTGGGCAATTGAGAGGAGTGGGAAAGGCCGAACATCGGTGTAATCATGATTGAAAAGCATTTTGTGATGCATCCCACCTGGGTGGTCGAGGCGATCACGGAGCTGTTTCGGAAAATGTTCAGCGGCTCATCAGACACGGGCGCTCTTTGGGACCACAATAATAGTAAAAATGAAGTTCGGTCTTATGAGTGCTCTGCCGGTGGCTCGTCCACGTCCTCCTCCTCTGCCACTTCAGCCTGTTTCACTTCCGCCAGTGGTGGCGGCAACTCGGGAGGCTGTTGTGTGGGCATTGGGAAATCCCTTGGTCGCAATGGGACCTCATTTCACCGAGCTAAACGACGACATTACACGTCAACGCGGAGAGACTTGAAATCGTGCAGCGAGTCGCAGTCCTTTCTCCTGAGTCGTGATAAACGCCATTTTAAAAACTATATGACAGATAAAAACCAGTGTCATGGGCATCACCATCACAATCATCATCATCACCATCACCAACATCATCACCAGCATCACCACCACAACCATTCTACTCACTTTGGCGGCAACGCGAGCGGCAGCGGCTTCTCCACTCGACTTGCGGACACGCACTGGAAAATCTATGTGATTGTGATTTTTGTGAGCGTTGCAAACTATCTCAACTCATTGCCCGGAGATTTCGTCCACGATGACTTAAGTGCTATTAAAACGAATGAGGATGTGAAAGGACAAACTCCGATTTGGAGGATTTTCCTCAACGACTTCTGGGGAAAGCCCATGGCCGACAGAACCAGTCACAAGTCCTATCGTCCGTTCACTATTCTAACGTTCAGGTAATGCAACTTTCCATTTTTAACATTTTTTCTTCCTTCTTCAAATAAAAGAGTACTTACACCAAAGTAGACTGGGACACATTCACGAGCACTCGGCTCACTCAAGTAATTTTAATTGCGTAAGTACTTGAAGTGGACTTTTAAATCGCTCTATAATTAAATTACACTGGGAATTATGTAAGAGATCACAAACGAATTTTTAAACACCACAATAAAATAAAATGTATGCATGGCCGGGGAACAAAAAAAGACATTAAAATTACTCTAATTTTCTTCTGGAATTCGGAGGACATCCGTGAGGATATCGTAGTAATGCAGAGATTTTTTCCTCCCACAAAATAATGTTCTGCCGGAAAACCAGTGGTAAATCCGGTATGCGGCTATTTATCAGGATTGCAGTATCATAATATCACATAATGGCATCCTCATTCACAAAAGCATGAAATGAAAGCGGAGCGAAAGTGAAAGGAAAAGCGAGCAATGAAACAATAAAAAGTAGAGAGAGAGAGAAAAAAGCAAGAGTTGTACATTACAACTTTCCAACAACAACAAAAAACTTTCTTTTTCTACTACACTACTAGCACTGCTGCTGGTGTAAATGAGTGTAACATTGTTAAAGGGGAAATTGCACTCACTCACTTGTATGATTACAACGTAATACGAAACTATTTCGGCAGTTAGGAAGATTCATAGAGGGACTTTTTTAGTGTACGTACATTATTACGATTACACACAATAGAAATATGGACAGCTTATTATTACTGTTATTGTTACGTGTTATGCACCCCATTCTATATTAAGCACATGTAGTACATATCTATAATTCAGAATGCAAGAGAGAGCGCTTTTAGCTATCAGTTTCGTTTCCGTTTTAGACGCCTTCGCTATACACATTTTCCGCAAAATTACCCTATCTCTTTGCATTTCGCAAGTCGAGCAAAAAATGTGCCTACTGTACATTTTATATCCTTGTATGCACATAGATGCAGAGATGTCATACAAGTTTAGAGAAGACGAAGAGAGAAAGTAAAATAATATGTAAACGATTTATTAAGCCACTACCGCACAGTCACACACAGGCAGAGGCAGTTTCTCCAACCGCTATTACCACACTTGTTCCGTTTAGTGATCCTGCACTCCTCGCATTTCCTCATGTACGACGGTCGGAGGAGGGAGTAAAATTACACATGAAAAAATGAGAAAAGAGCAGCAAAGCAAAAATGACTTCTCTCCTCTCATGCTCAGCCAGTAGATGTGTTACAGTTAGGCAATCCAAGCAAAGCAGAGCAAGTGGAGCAAGCAGCAGTAAAGAAAATATTATATTATATAACACAAGAAGGCAAAGAAAAGTTCGTCTTTTTTGCACGGGGAATTTCTTCTTTTGCTTGGCTTTTCCTTTACTTCACTTTACTCTTTTTCAACTCGTACATCCGTAATAAATGGCCGGATGCTTGAAAAAATGATGTCGTATTACGTTTTTTTTTCTTTCAAGAAAACGAAAAAAAGTATTACGGAAGAAAGAAAAACGAAGCACGCATTGAGAAAGAAATAAGTTCATATTTTTCCTCTCTGGTTTCATTCTGATTAAATTCATATATCGTTAAACAAGGCTATGAAAGTAAACGCAGGGAATATTGGAACATGTGTGTGTCTGTGTGCGTGTGTGCACACACGAATGAATGGAGACCCAAGATGATGAAGAAACGAGGGAAAAAATTGTTATGAAAAAATAGGAAGCTCCTGCCTCTTTCCTGAGTTACCTAAGCAGGTAGAAAACGGAGAACTCCAGCGAGAACACATAAAATAAAAAAAAGACTCTGAGAACGAAAAAAAGTGTTCAGCGAGAAAGAATGAAAGAGGACGAGCAAAAGGTTTGCATTTGAACTTACTCACGTAGTTTTCAAAGAATGTACCTTTTTCCTGTGTGTGTACATAGTTCATTGGATAGGTATAACAGAGGGAGCCGGAGCGTAGAAAGTAAATACAAAGACAAGACCAAGAGGGAAATGTAAGATTTGATCTTGCCACATAAATATTCTGTGAGATTGTGTGTGCAGGCTTCACGACCAAGGAATGTGAGAGAACCACGTCAACTTCACCTGAGAACTCAGCCACCTGTCTTTTCTCTTCTTTTCGTCATGTCCAATTCCTACGCTGACTTTCCTTCTCTGCTCAATACAATTTCTCCCTATCTATCTTGAAAGGGGAATAAAAAAGAATTCACGAATGGTTCAAGTTCTACCCAAAACCGTTCAGTCACTCGCAGATGCAATATCAGAAATACACCCTCCTCATGCCTCGTGCAGTCAAATAATGTATGTCAGTATGCATGAGTAGCGACCAGTGACAACAACCGTACAAAACGGAAAAAGAGGAAAAGTAACGCTTCTACTGCTGTGTATTTCTTTGCTGCCATGTGAAGCAAAATAGAAAAGAGGTGTTGTGGTAGCCAAACAATTTCTTTTCCTTCTGCTGATTCTTCTTTTTTCCAGTTTAGTACTATCTGAGATTTTTATGGCATGATGTTTTCTTCCCTTCAACTTTTTCACGGAAGTAAGCAAACGATTCGACATATTTACAATGAATGAACATTACATAAAGTTTGAATGGAGCAGAAATGAATTGGCAAAAAAATACTTGCAGCGTCTACATTTTTCACATTACGTGCAAACGTTATATTGATTCTCTGCAATTTGTTCTTTCTTTAAATTAAAAATGTTTTAGCGTTCCGAGACGATTTTGTTTACAAGTACCCAATAACCCCAACACTGGACTCGCTTTCATGCGAAAGCGATTTGAAATGGAAGACGAGATGAAATGAGAAAGTTGAGAAGTCCCACACGAAGCTGATGCGTTTTGATCTTTATTTATTTATTCCGTTTGGTCCAACTTCCACTCCACTCTTTTAATGAGACATCCGTTGGAATTGCAAAAGGCTTCCGTTTTACTCACTCAAGTGATCTAAACAATCAGTGACTGAGAAGAGCCGATCTGATTAAAGTGACTACAATTTCCCTTCGAAGCGAGACGATTTGAGCAGCGCACAACAGATGCATTGCCACATGCGTACTTACCCTTTTTATATTACGAAAACAGAAATGTGTGTCCATGTGTCGTAAAGTTGCAGATAAAATGTAAAAACCTCAATTTCTTCCTACTCCTATTTTTAGCCAGCTCTCACTAGAGAAGACAAGAGAAGAGCAATGCTTGTGAAATGTGAGTTGCGCCTTGCAAACACAGAAAATTTCCTGGTTGAAAGAAAGAAAAGGTGACGGTAGGCAGGTACGTTGTGCATCCATCACCTCAAAATGTTCCATCTCAAACGCGATTCTCTTTTCTTATTCATATTACATTGTATTTATGGAAATGACGATGGCCTTTCTCTATTGCCAACTGCGGACACTCTCCTTTCTCTGCTTCACCATTCACTTCCTGCTCCCGCTCATTCACAGTTTGAGTGAAAGTGGAAGAGCATCATCCTGTTAGAGTGGAGAATAGAAAGCGAAGAAAATAAAGAAACGACACGAAAGACCGCGAAGCAAGAGAGAGACTTGTGTTTTCTCAGTGCTCACTCACAGAAATAAAATAAAGATACAAGGTTCTTAAGGTTCTTCTATATTTACCTTGGAATAAAATAAGGAAGAATCCACTTGGGAGTCTGCTCCTGTCATGTGTCTGTGAGTGTGCCTTCTCTAACTACGTATACCTATCTATGAGTGTGACCGTCTGTTACTGTATGTATGTACATAAAAAAGAAAAAGTAATCGAAGAAACTATTCCATTATCTGATTAGAGATGGATACAAAAACCAGCTAACCATTTTACTTTTCCCTCTTTTTGCGCATAGCCTCGCTCACCTCCCGCAATATTTTCCATTGTGTTCGCATATTGAACGGGCATTAGAATAATTTAGAACAAACCAAAAATGTAGATACGTATTTCATGGTGATCGTGGCTCCCACACATTTACCAAGTTACCAGGCAATGGTCTGAGACAGAGAAGCAAGCAAATAATGTGGCCAGTTGAAAAAAAAGTTGAAGCGGAGTAGACCATACTTGATGCTAAACTAAGTCGTAGAGACAGCGTGCATCACGGTGTGTAGAATTTTTCTACGTTATTTACTTTTAAGTCGGATTGTGAAAAAAAGGAACAAGAGACAGGACAGGGTAGACGGGAAAATGCACGGGTCACACGAAATAGAAAGATGTCTATCTTGTTACTTGATATCTGAAAAGTGAGACAGGAGAGAGGAAAAAATCGGATACGGGGAAAGACGACAAGAACATAAAAGGGAAGAGAAAGCTTTTAAGGTCTTATTGCGAAAAAAACTACAGCTTATCATTTTGTTATTGGTTATGTGTGTATCTCTCTCTATAATGTCTTGGTGTGTTCAACTTGATGTGTGGCTCGTGGGCTATCAAATCCAAACGGAATTGGTAGAAACGGCTGCGTTATTATACCCATTTTGAGGAGGTTCCTCTTCTGCCCAGCAGAGAAAAGGGAAACGAAACGGAAACGAAGACAGTTTACCAACGACTTGACAGTTAACTCAAAGCCAATGGACGTTGTATATAATAGTAGCGGGAGGACATTTAATAAAAAAGGTTCTCCACTGAAACGGAAACTGAAATGGGCAAATGTAACAGTTTATTCTAATGCGATGCGTGTCTCTGTTGTGGATAGACTCCACTGCCTCTAAGTATGTATCCATCTCGTTGCTCTTCTTGCTCTGTTAGTAAAACGACACCGCGACTCTAACAAAGTGAAAAATAAGAGAGAAATTGGCTATCGAGGAAAAAAAATGTTGATAACAGGGGGGAGCATGAAGGGACAAGAGGATAAGATAGATAAAAGGAAGAGAAATCGTTTCAAAAAATTCCACCGGTGAAAAAAAGTAATATGGGTAATCTCAATCTGGTAATGTATGGTAAAAATATGCATCCACATCCCAGACCAATTTCAGTAGGTATTGCCTTCACCATAAAAATAGAGTCTAATTCTTTGTTGGATTTGATGTAACTGGATGCAGCTTATCTCATTTGATTTTCCTCTAAAAATAAAAATGTTAACAAATTGTGTACAATGTAACATTTGGCTACAGCAACAAAATATAAATGTATTAGCTGACGGATTAGATGCATCTGTTTTTGTCTGGTTTCGTTTGCTTTCTTTAAAAAAACTAAAATATTCAGTTACTGTTTCAGTTACCCTTTTATATCTGTCTCTGGTTTTGTGTGTGCACTCTACTTATTTATGCATTTGTGTCTACATAATCATATCCCATTTCTCACTCCCTTTTTCCTTCTTCGGTTTCCTTTGCTTATGCTCTCGCTTTCTCATTATTATTTATTGACAAGCTTCCGAAAACCGACTGTTTCTGTCACGCTCAACTCTTTCCCCGTTGTGTGTATGCCATGGCCTCCTCCACATTCTAGGATTTAAATTTGACAAGAGAAAAAATGTAGCGTTTTTTGTTCAGTTCACACAATGGTAATCTTGAGATTTACTTTAAATATTAGATTGTGTCTGCACCAATGCTCCCTTTCCTCCACTTATTTTTTTCTCCTCGGCTCGAGCTGCTAAATTATTCATTTATACATTCCTCAGTGGGAAAAATACGGAGGTAGCAATTTTTAAACAAAAATTATACTTTCTCCCCAGAAGAAGACATTTTCTCCCTTCTTTTGTAATATCAATTTATTTGCAGAGAGAGGTCCAGAATTATTATGATGTTTGCTTATTTATTTACAGCGAGCGAGTAGTAAAATGATATC
Organism: Cyphoderus albinus; assembly: GCA_021029165.1. Classification (NCBI taxonomy): domain Eukaryota; kingdom Metazoa; phylum Arthropoda; class Collembola; order Entomobryomorpha; family Paronellidae; genus Cyphoderus; species Cyphoderus albinus. The sequence goes on along the minus strand of VYYJ01000025.1, from coordinate 126,183 downwards.
TAAGGAAACAAAAGTGAATGGATGAATGAGTATATGCATACTTGGCATTTCTAAGGTTCAACTAAAACTATGATTTTGTGTACATATTTTTTTTTATATATTTCGCCAATAATGGAATTTTTTGTTGAGAGATTTTTTTTCTTGCTGGCCGGTTGCCGAAGCCTGGTGCATGCTTTTGACAGTTTATTATTCAAAACGTTATAAATGGGAAGAGAATTTTTGTTGTTCCAACATCTCCATCCTGAATATCAACTCAGTCTGCCCCATTATTTCATTATACACGCAATATAATCTGCAGTGCATGTAGCTGGGCCAACTACTGGAAAACATTAATACAAAGAGATTTGCATATTTGTCCCTATTTAAATAGACAAGCTTTCTCCGTCCTCCATTCATCCACCAATTTTTCTTTTACGCAAGCAGTCACACACTAGATTATACGAAGAAAGGAAAACAATCACTGGTCTCTGAGGCTCAGCGAAAGTAAGCTTTCAATTTTGCTTTGTTTTTGCTAAATGAAGCCATGTTATGCATCCATCCTTTATCCATTCTACTTTATTATAGTCATTCATTGGACAATGGAACAGTTTCGCTTTCATCAGTACGTACACTAGAAAAATATTATTTTTACATTGAAAAACTGTACGAGTAATTTGTTTCCCCTATCAAAACCAATCCTTCTGCCGAATGAGTAGAGTACCGAAACCAATGTACTACTACTGAACCCAATCGCAAAAAAATGTTCAGGACATGACCAATATTTGGAAAGAAATATGGGTTCAACTATATTTTTAGCGCAGTTTCCCATTTCCATGCAAAAATGTCGAGCGACAAGAAGAATGGAGCAGTTTTAGTACTTACATACAAGTAGTTACTCTGTGTCGTTTTCCTGTTGCAGAGCGAAAGAGTCCTGGCTAGAGATCTAGAGAAAAAAGCTTTTTGCATATCAAAATATTATGCGTACAACTCAAGTGCCATTGCTTATGTACCATATACCTATGCAGTTTCAGCTTTCGAGGCCTTCAAGGAGTGTCCATTATTGCATATTATGTATATTTTTTGGTGCAGACAACGCAAGCCTTTTTGAAACTTGCATTACATGCTCTTACTGATATTGATGCTCCAGAGAAAATTGAGGCGAGCAAGTAAAATAAAAAAGGAGACGACGAAGACGCTATAAAAAGCTATGACTATGACATGGCCAACAAAAAATGTGTACAGTGAATTATAATAAGCATATGGCTAGCCATTGTGCCATACATATTTATAGACTCCTCTCCGCTCAGTGTCTTCCTTCCTTCCACCCAGCTTGACTTCAAATGTGCCCAACCAATCTGAATAAACTTTCTTCAAAAAAAAAAGAAGAAAAGATGGAGAATAAAAACGTTACCATTTTAACCTCATTGCATATGTGCAAATGCCCTTTTTCCTTGTAGTGTCCTTCCTTCCATTGAGAAGCAAAAACGGCTCTATCTCCTTACGTCCGTTCTTGTATTATTCAGATGAAGAAAAAGAAAGTAGTGGCGTGGCTTGGCCGTGGCGGCCAGAGACCCGGCTAAAATACTTTGTGTGAGAAGAAAGAATAGTGGTATTTACCATAATACGTATTTTTCTTTTTTTTCTGGAAGTGGAAAACAGACTGCAATAGATTTTTAGCGAATTACTCGCAATAAACATACACATGAAGAATGCATGACCTGTGCTTTCCACTACGACAACAATGATGCATAATGGACAAACAACTCGCCTCTTAGTTTCTCCATCCCCTCCCTTGTTCATGCTCTTTATGCAGCGTAACACGAGTAGCAACCAGAAGAGGAAGAACCTTTAAAAAATACATGCCCTATTTCACCTATCCAAAAGATGCCATAAAAAATGCAACGACAGTTTTTGTCAACTACCCAAACGAGGGAGGACAAGCTTTCACTCCAATCCACTTATGTACATACTACCTAAGAATTACTCTTATTATATTTGTGAAGGAAAAAATGTGCATCTTCTCTAACGAGAACAACACAAGAGACAAACAAACAGCAATAACCAAACAACAAGAAAAACACGATCGCAATATTTTTTCTTTCTCGAAATAGCGAAATAGAGTGAAAGTCATTTCCTTTATCTCCTTTTCCCATGCATATGTAGCAATAGGTAAAAATCAAGCAGGCATTTACCAACAAGGAAAAAATGCAATAAGTGAAGTAAAGTGAATGAACGCCGATAAAGAAAGCTAACTTGGTTAGAGGAAGAAAAAAGTTGGAGAAGAAATTACTTTAAGGATGATTGAGGGAAATGCTGCGCACAGCACACACACTCGCACACATACATTTTATTTATGTGTGTGACTGTGAGTGGGTGTAGGTAGGAAAGAAAAAAACTACATAACCATTTTTATGTTGTTCTTCTTGACTATTATGACTTTTGTGCATATGGAGGCAAAGAGGAAAAAGAAAAGTTGCCACCTTCCAGAGAATCCACATTCACATCCAGCTCCTTCCTTGTGTGTCACGACCACAGTGATATTTTAGTAGCATGCTTGCACTTTATCTGCTGCTTTCTTCCTTGTACCTAATGTGTTACTTTGCTGTGTCTTTTTTCTAACGAGATGTCATATAATAACAAAACGTAAGAAAGTCAAGTCTCGGACTTACACACACAGCACATACCTACGTACTACGTACTTTGTTACCTTTAGGTGAAAGTAGGTAGGTATAAAGCAAGGCAAAGTTAATATGAGACAAGTTTCGACTATAAAACCAACCTTGAGAATCATATAAAAAGTGAGGAAGGGATAAAGTTAAGAGAAGAAGAAAAAGTCAAGCTGTAACAACGGAACTAAGGTGAACTATAAAAATAGTTGCTTCTGTCACCATCACCTTTTTTTCTCTGCTCCCTCCCTCCTTCCTCTAAGAAGGAATAAAAAACTAAAGTAAAGTACGAGTGTAATGGTAAAGTGGAGCCAGCCAAGAAATGAGAGTCAGTGAAGTGAACTGTCGAACATATTGCGAAAAGGTATATAAGATACAAATACATGGCAAAGTAAAGTATGTAGAGTGGAGAAAACTTGTTTCATGAATGAGTCATAATAGTTTAGTGTAATGGACTTTCTCCAGTAAAAAAGTAGTCGTAGTAGAGGAGTAGCGGAGGAAGTCCCACGAAAAAGTTACTTACTTAGTGACTCTGGTTGTACTGTCACTGCGACTGTGACATAACGGAACTCTACTGCACACACACAACTCCCTATAAGGTAAACATGCTCAGTCGTGAAGCGCCTCACTCTTAACTTAGTGTTTAGTTTGGATAATATAAGATACCACGACACTACACAAGTAAAGAAAAGAAAGCGATACTTTCTTCTTTTACTCTTTTTTCTTTCTCCTGTTCTGACTTGAGAATAGAGCAAATGTGAGACCATAAACATGACATAATATGCATGTACACTTTCCTACTTTTACTTTACTCTACTTACTTGTTATGAGCACATTCTCTCAACAAATGCTTCCTCCAAATCATTCCCTTTTGTCGTCTCTCTCTCCTTCTCATTCATAAGGAGAAAGCAGAGGAAGAGAAAAATATATATTCATAAAAGCAGCAGGAGTTCAGGCAGGGAACTGCGTGAGTTTCTCAATGTTTGTCTTCCTCATTTTTTTTTCTCCCGTTTATTCCTATATTTGTCAGAGGCATGTTAATATTTTTTTAAAAGACTATTTAAATGGCACATTATTATACACTTTCTTTTCTCTCCTCCTCCCATCCACTCAGCCTACTCATATTGAAGAAGAAAAAAGAAGGCAGCTTTTTTATCTTAAATAATTCTCCACGAAGTAAGTGGAGAAGAGGCGAAGTTGAAGCTCTTTTTCTGTGTCTGCCCACCGGAGATAAAATATAGAAGAAATGAATACACACACACTTAACTACAATTCTTCTCTGACATATAAAAAAGAAATCTTGTGAAACTGAGATAAGTGGAACAAAGACAAGAAGGAAGGAAGGAATATCATCTCATCTCACGTTTTTAGCCTTTAGTTAGAAGAAAGAAAGAGACAGGTAGAAAGAGGAGAAAAGTGTGCTAAAAATTTCATCGTTTACGAGACTAGACACTATGGAATAAATGAGCCATGCATTTTTTTGACTGCGATATTTCAGAGACTATTATAAGAAGTGGAAGTAATCATTTCTCATCTTAACGTCAAAATGGCAAAAGCCCTGTGACAGGTTTCACTGCATCATCCGCGTCGACATCATTTCGACAATGACGGGGAAACCCCGTAAATACGGTTGATGTGCATGCATACATATGAAAAGATTTCCCCAGCAGAAAAAAATTTACTCCCCATGAAGAAGAAAGGCAAGCACGAAAAAAGGAAGCAGTCAACAAAAATAAAGAATTGTGCAAGGTCTCAGGACAAGTGACAAGGAAGGATGACGCTTTCAACAACACCAGTAGCGTTTTCATTTTTTTCTTTATATTGTGTTGTGTCTACTCACTTTTTTCACAGTAAGCAGAGAATGGTGCAGCAGGAAGGGAGAGCTGCCCCTTCCACACCAAAAAATTCACAAAATTCTATACATATATAATAAAGCGCATATGTCAAAAACCACTCTGTTGTGAAGAGTGATCAAATATATGCCTTCGCTCTCTTGCTTAAATATTTCCTCCTCAATTTTAAATGTGCATTATATATATGTACCTACACTGGAAAAACCTACGCCTGACGAAACCATTTTCTTCGCTATGCATAATTCCCGAATGATAATGGAAACCATCACATCTTCCCTTATTTTTTTCGCTGACTTTAATAATAAATTTTATTTTTTCCTCCAATTCCTTTTATTTCATTTTTAGGTGCAAACGAAAGTGAGTAGGATTGTGGAGGGGTAAAGAAAATACAAAAAAAAACATAAAATATTTTTCAACAAAAAACGGAAGGAAGGAAAACACTCGACGGCTCACTCACACTCCCTGACTCTCACACTGTAGAGTACTACAATAGAATGATTGAGTAGCCACACTTTCACTTTCGCAATTTTCCCCGGAAAATTTTAGCATTGGCCTCATTTCTTTTTATATATTATTATTATACATATATTTGTGTGGTGACTGTTCACTCGCAGCATGCAACTGATTGTTCTAAATTGGAGCGCAATCGCAAACTCCGTTCATCGACGCCGTTCATTACATTTTCTCGCGAAAGCTAACATTGTAATTCGTTGAATGAATGGTCAACATTTGCTGATCCGGTTCGATCGCAGTTGTGAAAAGGAAAAAAGGAAACGGCTACAACTGTAGCAGTAATAACAATGGAAGTCATTATTTAACGTCGGAAATATTTCTTTGCGCACAGATTCAATGGCAGACACCCATTTTCTCGGAAAACACACACACAAACAAAGTCGGAATTTGTGTGTGAGTGAGTGAGGCAAAAAATTACTTAAATGAATGGATGTAGGGGAAAAGTGGCTCACACTCACAGATCGGCACAACAGTCACAACTCAACAAATGCGACTCACTTGGTCAGTAGGAGCAAGCGAGGAGAAAGCAAAAGGCAGGGAAAGTGAAGTGAAGAATAGACATAGATAACGTAGCTACTTAGCTACATAGTTGTGAGTTGGAAGCTGGAATGAATGTTCCATGGATGAATGTTTTTCGCAGTGCCTAAGTAGAATGGGAATATCGCTGGAATCATGATGATGATAATAATAATAATACTAATAAGGAGACTACTAGAGCTCCATTACTATTTAGTATGTATATTATCTAGCTCGTTTGCGAGAAGCATATCCTTTAAGGGAATTATAAGTAATCTACAGGCAAGCTACTTTCTCTTCTCTTCCTCTTATTATTACTTCCACATTTCCTTTTCGCCATATCAACTGGAAGGGAATAAAAACAAAGGAGGAATAAATGAATTGCAGACACGCCAATTTTTGTTGAGAGAATGAGGCGAAACTGTCTACTTTACGGGGAATGAACAACTTTCTCCCTCTTCTCCTACTTTGTCCAATTCATTCAATTTTAGATTGAACTACCCTAGTACATGGTACAAATTCCATTATGAACAATATCGTTTCATCGTCGTCGTCATCATCGTGATCCTCTCCTCCTCCTTTTTATATTACTGCAGCGACGGAAAAGTCATCATGTGTGTGTGAATGTGTATGTGTTTGGAGCAGCAGTTTTTCCTTATTGCTTTTCCCTCCTCCTTTCCTTATGATTACTATTTTTCTCTAGTTTTTCATCCGTCTTGCTTTTGCTGCGGTCTCCTGGTACACACTCCGCTGAAAACGTCATGTTACGTAAATATAAAAAAGACAATATTATCCAGAGTACACCTTGGAGGTGCCAGCATCCATAATATTCATCCATCCGTTTTGTTCGTTGGTCCGTCCCTCCGTATTACTTATATATACCTCCACCTGATTTCATTTTTATGGTAATTTGAGGAACAGGTTTGTCATTTTATTTTGCGCCCTCTTCCCTTCCGCTTCTTTTCTCTCCTCTTCCCACCACCGCCACTCAACCCAGCTCAGCTCACTGAATGAGCGTTTTCACGCGAAGACATAAAAAATACTTCAATTTCATACATGAAATGCTTTCTAAAAGTCTCACCGGGTTCGTCGCGAAAAATGTATGAAAATACTTGGAGCAAGCAAGGAAGCGTGTCTGTAGCCAGTGTCTATATGATATAATGTAGTATAATGCATCTTATATTCAATATGCGTTCCCACTGAGAAAAGTGGCGGTGGGGAATGTGAAGCAATAATAATAAAAGTGATCGTGTCTCCACACACATTTTCATATTATTTCTCTAGGTTCACTTACTGAGTCGGTGAGTGAGTGAGGAGCAAACGTATTTATATTGGAGATATGCAACATATGGGAAAACAGGAAATTTCCTCTCTCCTCCAGAAATAAGTAAAAGAAAGGGGAAATGAGAAGCGAGCAGCCTTGAACAAGGGAGTGAAAAGGCAAGGAGCGAGTTAGAGAAAGCGAAAAAAGTAATATTGCCAAGTGAAAAAATAAAGAGATGAATATTATTACTTTCTAATAAAAGAATAGAGAAAAAATGCAAAAAAGAGGCACCACATGCCGGATAATGTTCCACATTCCTTATTATTACTTGCTCATTTCTTCTGTGACCAGTTCGCATTACATTGCTTAATATCCACCAGAGAGATGGCGAATTTCACTTGATCGTCCTTTAAGAAAAAGAAAATGTGCTCCTTGTGTACACTTCTGACACAATTTCAGACTTTCTCAATGTCTTCAATTCAAGTAGTGGTGGTGACATCTACAATGAAAATGGCTTTCCCTTCATTTCATTCCTTTTACTTAAACTAAACTACCGACGCACTCAAAATGTTTGATAATCTATAAAAATGAGTTTTTTTGTCGCCTCCAACCAACTAAAAATGGATGATGAAATAAAAACGAGCCAGCGAGAAGGCATCTCGTAATATTTCCCTCTACTTTCTTCTTCTAAATTTCCACATTCACTTTCTTTTTACTTCGTATGATATTCATTTCATTTTCAAAGAGCACCATTTTTTTGCTCATTTCTTATTCAAATGCTTTATTAACATGAGAATATTTGTGAAGTTGAGTAAAAGTATAAAAAAGAAAAGAAAAAGCAAGGACCAAGTTTGGTTCAATGCCTTCCGGTATACATAGCAAGGCATAAAAGAGAAAGGTGTGAAAATGTACTGAAAGTATGAAAGAATACAAAAAAGGAAATCATAGAAGAAAAGTAAAAAAGACAAAAATTTACTTCCTAGAGAAAAAGTTTTTTGTGCACGAGTCGAGTAGATTTCATTCCAGGGCTCTATATGTACTGTGTACCAATCGATTAGGCACACGATCAAAATATATATGTCCGTGATCAATAGCCACGGTTGCAGTACCTACAATATATTTCCCTTCCAATCATTATTACTCCTTCTTGATAACTGCCATCAGCACCGGCACTTCTATTTACTGCGATAAGATAGATAAGACAAGTTCCGTCCGCTTCCCAATTCATCCGATAATATCTCACCCTCTTCATAACCGTGTTAAAGTCAACTTTTTTATTTTCTTCCAGACAATAATATATGATTATGTAAGTAAGTGTGTAAGTATTTTTCTCTTCAGCCAACTCACAATTCTCTTCATGACTTTCTCCAGACAAGACTTTTATTCCAGACGAAGACGACATTGCCACTGATCTAGATACCCTGATATGAATAAATGTGCACACTTTATCTACCCACTACCTACCAATTTCTTATTTACTACTTTTTTCTCTTTCTCCAAAGTCACACACGTCACCGGCGTCTCCACAACAACAAAAAACTTTCTTCGCCTCTCTTCCTAACTTACTCAATGTGAGCTGCTTAACTTTCCCAGTCGACTCGACTCGATGCATTTTCACATCAACGGTTGTCAACAAAACCAACCAACTTCTCTATTATCTCTCTTTCCTCCAATTTCCTCTTTTTATTCTGGAAATACAAAAAAGAGAAAATGGATCGCACAGCTGAAGAATATTACTTAGTATGCGTCTGATGTGTGTGCGATATCATCATAAAGGCTAACAGTGTCGTTCAGTATAAATATTGCGGAGAATGTAAAAAAACAATCAGAAAAAAAAACAGGAAAAAGCCTTTCGCTTTCCTCGATTTTCACCATTCAGGTTTATAGAGCGGCACAACATGTCCAAAATAATATTGCTTTGTAAAAATGGAAAAGTGTGAAAATGTATTAATATAAAATGAACATGGACAAAAGCAAATCGTCCAAACCAAAATACATCTAGATGCTGATCAGGAGGGGCCGAGGGAAGCGGGGAGAGTAAATTGACGAATAAATACTTACAGATGCTATTTAACTTATCAACTCCTTTCTTCTGCTTTCACTCTTCCCTTTTCTTTTCTCATTCACATGTTAAAATCACCTTTACCTAAAACTACTTTGCAACACTTGAAAAGGTTCACATGGCATGGCAGGAGGAGGAAACAACGGAACCCGAACGGCAATCTTTGTCTGCCCATTTAATCAAGCGCTTTCCAAATTCTAATAAACATATCTATAGAACAATAATACGAGGCAAGGTGTGCTGTGCCTTTATATAACGTTATTAAGTTCAGCTCTTACTCCTTGCCTCACAAAAAAAGAAAATCATCACAAGTGCATTCCTCCTTCACACCACTCGTTTCGTTTCCTTATTTGAAATTCCATTTGGACCGTGGCTCTCTGCACAATCATCATTATCATCATGTCATGCCATCACATCACAGCATGAAAAACAAAGAAATTTCACCGGTCATGAAAAGAGCGAAGAAAGCACATTAAGAAAACACGAGAAAAAATAGCCGAAACGATAATAGACGAATTGTTTATCGACAACAAGAAAAAGTTCCACTTTTTTCGCTTTAGCTGTTGAAAAATGGACGTGTGCGCGAAGGAGGAGGGCGTTTTTATGCGATCCGTAATGATGCCGAGGGTTCACTCCTGTCAATATTCATGGTGCCTGCTGTGGAGGGTAAACGGGTCTCAAACTCCTTATCATTTCCGTTGATCGACGTCAAGACGTTGACGTGAAACTAAAAACAGTTTTCTTTGTGCGACGTGCGCCAACTCAAGTCAACACGGCTTAGCTGGGCTCACAAAATACCTAGAAAAAAATCGTATTTTTTTGCAAAAAAAAAAAGCAATCCGCTAGTTGGTCATGAGCAGAAACGTTTTTTATCTCTGACAAATGAAGAGAATAAATCTAGAAAAAGGAGCGGTTGGAAATTATTGAGTTTTCAAGTAAAAAATAGTAGTGAAAACGAAATATCAAACTTTTACATCTATATTGAAACATGTCTTGACTGAACTGAACTGAACTGAACCCAACTGCGATGCAATTCAACTCTCCACGTGGCCAACTCAGTTTCTCTCACGTCATTTTGACAATGTGTGCGAAATTACTCAATTTCTCAATTTCTCCCTTTTAGCTGTTTCCTTGGCTGGAAAAATGAACTTCAGTGTATTATTCACTTTGTCGCTTTTCTTATAGAACGAGGAACAAAAAAACGGACGCAAATTTTTTTGCCACATATCTCAAGTGTAAAAAATATTTTCAGGCTATAAAATAAGTGTTCGTAAAGAGGTGAAAATGTGAGTGGGTGCATGGCGCACACCAGAGATAAGAATTTGTTCCAGATAGAATGAAAAAAACATGACAGCAAATGGATGCGCTCCAGTATTTTTCGCTTTTCTACTTTTGTATTTTACAAACAACAGAACCGGCTAAGAATGAAAAAAAGAGTAATTTTTTGGGGAAAAGAGTTCAGTGGCCTAGTGGCATCGGAACGCAACCCCGCATTAAATATAGGATACCTTAACTTAAACTATCCCGAGCCGACGAGTTCGAGTTGACTTAACGTTATTTTTTGTTGTTGTTGGTTCTGACTATGTAAAAATTTTGTGAACAGCTAAATAGTACTAGGTCGAGCCTTGGGTTTTCCGGATATGTAGAAAATATATGCGTACATGTCTAACCTCACTTTCACTCACTCTGTAGCTCACGGCTTGGTAGAAAACAACACACCTGTCTACGATCCATACAAAAAAGTTTTTTTTTACTTCTTTGCGCTCCTCTTTCTCTGGTGAAAGAGTGGAGTAGAGTTGAGTTGAGGAGTAGCCGGAGCGATAATAATAGGAAAACACGAGCGCACAACAACAATGGATAGCTTCACGTCTCTCCTTTATTTGAACAGTGTGCCACTTACGACAAATAATGTAAATAAGCGAGTGAGAGTAACAAACAACTCTTCCTCTTCGTCTTCAGCCCAGCTCTGCTTTTTCTGCTTTCTCTCCTTTAGCCTCATGATAATACAAAGTGAAGTACACGACAGTTACGACTTGTGACTTGAAAATCATGACTCATGAAAATAAAACGTACACACTTTTCATATTGCCCTAGATATTGTATCTACCTACCTACTCGAATCTCGCATCCTCCTTTTTCGCAACACAACCAATCCACACTTTAACAATAACACTAATAACACTATTGCTGGCAACAAAATTCTCTTCCGCTGGCTGAAATAAGTTTTCCTCTGCTCTTGTACACACTCTCTGATTGTACCTCTACTACAATTTCCAAAGCTCTGCTTCGATATTTTTTTCTTGGCAAGCAAGTCTATGGGAAAGGTTTCTAGAAAATAGTGCAGTCATTCTTGTCGTGAAAATCGTCTTGTCGAATGTCAATAATGGGGGAAAGGAAAAGCGGAAGACATTTCTCTCTTCCTCTCTCACTCAATATTATAGTGTATTTCTCAAGAGTTTGATGGTACGAGCGGAACATGTCCTTGTGACATTGAATGGTTCTCTGCTCTCTGTAAGTCTCCTACCTTAAGCACCTTCAACTTATGAGAATCTACAATAGAATCTAGTCCAAGAAAACGAATTTTTTCTCTAATTTTTCGCCACCTTTTCTCCCCCGGTCCTTTCCGTGCGTCTCGTTGCGTTCTGCTGCACGAACAGGAAAAATAGCACATAATAAGTAAGTGACAAGTGGGTGCTCCACTCTCCCAAAAGCGTGGTGGCTCGAGCACAAACTCCCAGTTTTTTACTACTACATCACATCACAGTCACAATCACCATTTTGTCTCCTTACTCAATATTATTATTATTATTTGGATCCTAGCGTTATGTAACTTACGATACGTTACAATGCGATAACGAAAAAAAACGTTCTTCGGGGAAACTATACATATATAATATGTAATAGTAAATAAATATGCCCAAACAACGGCTCTTGCTCTCGCAATACATTTTTTGGCAGAAGAAGAGAAGTCAGATATTTTGAAAAAACCCTGGGTACTTTATACCAAAGACAAATGATGATGTGATAGTGTGAGCAGACATTACGTATTTATGAAATGTGTAGTGAATAGAGAGAAACGAAATGACTTTTCGTCTCGACTCGTCTTCGTCTTTCCACTCTACTTTGACTCTGCTCTCCCCTTTCCTTTTCTTCTTTCCTCTTTCTTTGTCTCAAAGCATCCGCTGCGTGCACTCATTCATGCCGTGGATAGGAGAGTCATTAAAAGTCGTTGAGGACTGTCAACAACCTCCTACCACCACAATCATCATCGTCATCACTACACATGTTGCGACGAGAAGGAAAGTAAGGAGAATGTTAGTTGAGTTGAGCTACGCAATGAAATACGACCCAGAAAAAGAAATCTATGTACTACTACTGCTCTCCACTCACTCATATCAGCCAAAAGTTGGACAGAGTACACTTTTCCTTCTACCATGCGCTTTTCTGTTTTTTCTCCACATATTCCACATAGTTGAACGGGAAACGTGATCAAATTAGACAATATGGAGCGAAACGCAGCAACCACCAGCAGATAACAAGAGTACACATTGAAGTGTTGCTGAAAAAAATATTATATACAACAGAAACTTTTTATCAAGAGAAAGAAGGGAAAAGGAAGAAGAATTTTAAGTGTTTTATATATTCCGTGCCTCATGCGTTCCCTTTTTCATAACTTCTCACTCACTGAGTTCCATCCATGTTTTCCTGCATTTCAGTTGAGTTGAGCTGAGCGAGTTGAATTTGAGTGTGTGGGAGGCTCTGCCATATGACAAGAAGAGGTAATCTACTTTTTGTCTCTTGAGCGGAGTATACGATGTAACGGGCTGTCCCCAAGTTATTATTTGATGGCGGCTCTAACAATTATTGTCAATGTGCCATCACAGGGCAGGATGGAAGTGGAATCTTTGTGAACTCTAATTCTTTCCTTGTAGAAAGCAGAGGAAAAAGCAATCAAGTTAAGCTTACTTTTCATCATCAGTATCAGCGTCATCGTCATCATCCCACGTCCTTATTGCTTTAACCAAACACACGGCTACAAAGAAGAAAGTAAGAAAGCAGGCGAAACTCTGAATAAAAAAACTTGTGCATTTTCACTTGGAGAAGGGCAAAAGTCCTTCTCGTATTACTTATTATTATTATTATTAAATAGATTGCACCCAGCGAAGAGCCTTCGCCCTCGCCTCTGAATCTTTTCCTACTTTCTCTCACAAACTCAGCTCACTTCTCATACTTAACGATTTTTCAAACGATCCTTCCGCTATTCCACTTACACTTATTCTCAAAGGACAGCATCCTCGTCGTCAACCTTTGCTTCTGCTTCCTTGTGATCATGACGTCGGCGAACGCAAGCACACGTAATGACATCATATCACACCGCGTGTGCACTCTGCATCCAAAAAAAACTTTCCACATGTGTTCTTAAGAAGGAGCATATGTGCAGCGTGTGATATGATGATATATTAAAGGAGATTAAAGCAACTTTTCCATCCATCTTTTTTTCTTTCGTCTTTTTCTTCTGTTTTGCTCTTAATACCATTATTATCTTAACTTAACTGAGCCCTTTCATCACACAAGTTTTCAGAGGAGAAAAAATGTTTTCTCTGAAAAATTCTTGCTCGTGGATGCAGTGCAATCAAGAGCAAGCAAAGCAAAGACAGAAAGAGATTTGGGAAGGCTCTCACGTCCCAGGTTCATCTTGCACAGGAAGGAAGCAGCCAACTGCCTTTTTACACATGTTTCCATCCATTTCACCATTATTGCCACGATGTAACTGCAGCAGTTTTATTTTCTATAAAAAAATCCTTCCCTATGTACAATGCATTTGAGCTGTGTAAAAGGTGGCTGATATATTTACTGCATGAATGAAATGATCCGCGTCCTAGTTTCCCTCATTCGACGTAAAACTGAGAAAGTAAAAGCGAGTCTAAAGCTGTGAGCTTGTTTGGACGAAGAAAAGTTGGATAAGCGTTTTCCTGACAGCTTATGTATGTGTGGATGTGTAAGGTGTCCACGGATTGCAAGACGGAGATGAGAGAGGGAAAGTCTCAAGGGAAAGGTTAAATGAGTGCGGTGACATGATGATGAACCGTTTTATACCTCCATCTCTTCCTTTCTCTCACTCACTCACATCACTTGACAATGCAAAGGAGGCAGGAAAGCAAGAATGAAACATTGTCACTGAATGCTACACAAATTTTCGGAATGAATCAAATGAAAGGTTGAAAAAGGAAATAGCTTGGATAATGTTTGTCTTCATTCTCACTTTTACTTCCTTTTCACTTTTCATTGATGGCGTCGCCTCGTCTTTCGTTCTGCGAGGTAACGGTAAATTTGTTTAAGTGCACACGGGTAGGTACATATTTAGTCATAGTGCATAAAGTGCCTGGATGGTAGTAGTAGTCATAATAATAATGTAGCCCCGTAAACATAAAAAGAAGGAGCTAATCTCCTTTTTATCATCCGGCACAAGCTGGCACACACAATACGCATTCCAGACTGCGGCATGGCACTGGCAGTGGCAATGGCAGTGAGCAGCTAAGTCAATTGAGCAAGAAGAGGAGAAAAGAAGGAAAGTGCGGCTCTCGGCTTTCTCCCTCTTTCTTCTTTCTCCTTCTGCACAAATGCATCAGTTTGGATTGAAGGATAATCTGCGTTTTTCCTCGCACAGAAAGGCAACAAAAAAAGAGGCTGAGTGAGTGAGCGGGTCTTGATATACTTGATCGGTTTTCTCTTTTCCACTTTGTTCATGTTTTCCAATATTGGTGACAAACACACTATAAATCTACCGCAGACGCTGAATGACATGCTCCTCCACCTTCCAGAATAAAAACACAAAATCCTTTTTTTTCCTTTTTTTTATATTCGCCAAGTCTTTCCTGCCTTATCTGTGCTGTGTGCTGGAGCATTAATGTCATTTTTATGGACGAGAGACATTGCGCGTCACGATACACTTCCTCCAATAAACCCACACCATTATTATTGTTGCGCCGTTTGAATTTCCATTCCCTCGTTTTCTTTTTTGCTTACATTTTACTTTTCTATTCCATTCTCTGCGATAATAAAAAAAATGCAGCTGAGCTAAAATGTTTACCAAAGTGAACGGGGATACGACTCAACTAAAGAGCATTTTTATTGTTACGCGTACATGTCTACTTCTTGTTACTCGGAGATAATCCAAAAATGGAATTTACACTTGGTTACTTGACGGAACAATACGGCTAATGGAAAAAAAGTTCCTTTCCTCCCACAGCCGCCACAACCGCCGCCATCGCCAAGATCACCAACCATTCCATCTAAAACTTAAAAAAATCTCATCTCTCTAAATATCTTTCCAGAACAAGTCCACTAGAAAGAAATCCATTCTTTGGTAACATAATGCAATTACATCTTTGGAAATAAAATCAGCCACTTTTCTATATTAATATTTGGGCAACGTGTTTGATGGATAGGAGTATAAATAAAAGCGACAGATTTGCATATTCAGTCATTTGGAATTAATGAGCTCTCTTTTCTTCGCTTTTGCCTTCATTCCTATGAAAGTACAAAGAAAGTTTGGACAGGTATTGTGCACATTCAGTGCAATTAAGGTAAAGGAAAATTATTTCTAACGAGGCCGAGCAATAGATTAAAGAAGACATTAAATCCATAATTTCTCTTCTTACATTGGGAAAGGAAAACAATTTTTATGGCAAGGAAAAGAAAAGCAAGTCGAAAAGTGAAATTGGCAGCAAAACACTGCAAGAGAGAGCAAAGTCAGAGTCAGACACAAACACGCAACGGCTCCGCTTCCGAAAAGGATTAATAAACTTTTCAGCAATTTCTCCGTAAAATGTTTTTGTTCTCTGATGAATGCCATTGAACTCTCTCGACCAGTTCCATTCCATTGGCTTGGCCGTCGTCATTAAATGATGAAGAAAACGTAATGTGCTATGCGTTTAATGCGAGCCATTCACAAGACAAAGTCATGCATGGGAAAGTGACTGGAGCGTGAAAAGCGGTTTAAATGGCTGGAGAAAATGGCAATAAGATTCACGAAGGAGCCAAAAGGCTTCATCGCTGTGTATTTTTTATCTCTTTTATTGACAGTGCGCACCACTTGCAAAACGACGACACGACACGTTTTCTCTAACTTGGTTGCTAGTTTATTTAGTAGCACAATGAAAAAGTCGCCTCGCCTCCTTTCCCTTTCACTCATCCACCCACTCAACAAGCGTAACAAACTAACTTGATAGCCAGCTACTCAAATCATTCGCAGTTCACATGTGCGTACTTTCAATTTCATTATAGGAGAAAAATCTGTCGACAAAGATGCAAGCATGCGAAACATCAATGCTTCACTCATTTTCTAAAAAGCATTTTTACCGCTTAATGTGTAGCATGGCTAAGAGGAAAATGAAATAAATAAGGCACAGGTTCGATACGCTCGTTCACTCACATTCTATGAACAGTTGACGTTCGTCCAAAGTAACATATTATTACATTATGTTATAACCTATGTCATGTCATGTTGATTGTGCTGTAGCCGTTGACATTGCCTGCCGCCTAAGTTGGATATTTACAGCCTTACACTCTGTCCAAATCCCTGCACTTATTTTTTGAACCTTCCACACTCTGTGAGAGACTTCCTCCGCAGTTTCACACTCGTGATCAGCAACAAAAGAAAATTTGCCGGAAGAATGGGTGCATTGTCAAATCACTTACTATAATATTAACCACTTTTTCTCCGCTTTTTACTTCATTTTCATATGTGCGTTGCGTTCCATTGCATGATATAGTATAGTACGTGCGACACATACAATTTCTTACTTTGATGGGTTTCCTTCCTTTTGTAATAATAATCTTCTATTATGATGACAAACCCTGTTTAGGTGATCGTGCTCAGGAATAATTTTACCTACGTTAGACATAAGATGTGATCTACATTCCATTACAAAGTTAGATTGTAAATTGTAACCTTTTTAATTGTAGTTTCGCACAGAATATTTTTAGATGTGTGCCTGATTTCTTGTTCAGAAGAAATCTCTCTCAGGGAATCTGTTTACTCTTCTACAATCTTGTCTCTCTTGATGGCATCTTGCCTGCCTTATACCAGCCTGTGTGTATGCATCTGCTTGATAAACTTGAGAACGTGAATGGCATCCGAATGGCTGCATTTCATGTAGCAAAGCCACCGGGATTTATTTATTGAGAATAATTGGGGAACAGCGGTATTGTTGTTGCAATGCAAGAGTGACTTTCTTCCACTTCCTCTCTTTCTCACTCCCTCGAACGATGCTGTGTGCGCATTGTTCTCTAGAAAGCATTTTGTTGAGTTGAGTAGAAGCATACACACAATACCATTGCATACATAACGTGCATTAAGACACGAAACAATTTTTTTCTCATTTACCCAACACTAATTGAAGTACATTTGTCAGTTTTGGAAAATGACGTTGCGTTACAAATGTTTTTGGTTGGAGAGGCAGAAGGCAAAGTTTTGTGTAAATTCGACAGAGGCTGGTAGGAAATCAAAGAAGATGGGATTTACGACCTCTCTACACACACAGTCGCCTCTTCTTCCCCTCGGTTACTTTGTCAAGGCAAATCGTAAACAATGTGTACATTTTGCATTGTACCATGTTCAGACTTTAGTCTTCAGTTAAGAATTACACATCTCCCCCGCTTCCCTCTACATTTTCCTGGCTAAATGTAAAATGCTTTCTCTTTCCATTCTCTTGTAAATTTTAATTCTGCTCTGTCTATACACACGAAACAAAGGAGGAAATAATAAAAAAGACTATTTGAGAATGTTTTTGATTCAAGGAGACACTTCGCTCATCTTCGTTCCACGGACACGGAGCTGAGGAGGCAGAGGCAAAAACAGAGGAAATATCCTTAAGCTCTTTAAATACTCCACTCAATGCACACACCGAGAGCAAGGGAAAAGGATTAAATTTTTTTGGCAGAGAGAAAGGAAGAATGGAAGAAAGGAAGAGAATGAAAGTTATTGTGAAGATGCCTTAAGCAGAGACCAACCAACCCTCACGGAACTAAATGAATAATAAGATTCTTTTTTCTCTTCAGTTTAGAAAAGAAACTTTTGTCTTTTTTAGTTGGGAGAGGAGAGCACAACAAAATCATCGTGATCGTCGTCATAATAACAATAAAGTATAGAGAGAAGAAAGAAAAAGACAGGCGAAGGTTTTCTGGAAGTAGAGAGAAGCATAAAACATAAAACGGAATACGAAATGAGAATTTGGAAATACCAATAAAAACGAAGGTTGAGTTGAGTAGAGTTGGGAAGAGCGACTGTGGCTGTGGTGGTGGCAGTGGCGGCTGAGATGGAGTTTTTTGGGGACGCGCCACTGAAACAAAGTAAAGTGAAGTAAAGTAAACTGTGAAGTAAGCTGTATGAGTGAGTGGAGAGATGATAGGTGGGTATTATTAAAACAAGGGAAAACAGTCACAACACATAAAATACTCTGATCAACGATCTCTTTCCGTATTCACTCACTCGTTCATTCAGTCGTTCGTTCACTCTCCCACTCGCTTCTTTTATGTAAGAGCTGAACGGAAACGTCAAGGGTGATTACATAGTTTAGTTTGTGTATAAAATACATAAACAGAAAAAGAGTTTTACTCATCGAAAATGGCGACTTTACTTTTACTCGAGTTGAATTAGAAGCCTACCAGCTTCCCATTATAAATATTGAAAACTCTGCTCTGTTACGTAATGTATGTAGCATGTACAACAGTCATGCATATTTTAGCAGGCGGAATGAGTCGCGATTCTTCTGGCGGTATTGTTTCTACTTTAAAAGAGTTTTGACGATCACGATTGCTATCATGGCATCGAACATGCTGCTCCGCTCTCCTCAATTCTCGCCAACTCCTCTCCTGTCTGATCGTCAACGGTGATGATGATGATGATGAAGTGGGGAAATTTGAATAAATGAACAGATGAATAAGCAAGTGAATGAGAGAGAAGTGAATGGATGAATGAAGGGGAAAGGGAAAATGGTTCTTCATTAGTTGTCAAAATATTCCCTTTTCATTACGCTCATTATGGAACGGTTTATGAAAAGAGGACAAAAAATATTGAATCGAAAGGAGAGAGAAAAAAATCTTTATTTTCGTTGGACATAAATTGCTTGGCTGGAGCAAACGTCACTTCGATAGCGAGTGGATCTGCATGAGACGTGTGATCAGTTTTCCCAAGGTCTGATTTGCAAACACGGGTAAACGGCACGGCCTTAAGTAAACTGAAGTAAACTAAACTAAAAGGAAATTTACGGTTTACAGTGTAACGTTTATCGTAGTAATGGGCTTTCATCAATTTTACATACGTGTGGATTCGAGTGAGTGGAGGAGTTTGGAGCGTGTGATTGGGCAGGACTTGAGTGAGAATGGAGGTCGACTCAAATATTTTCCTGTCTAATTTTTTATGCTGGATGCACGGAGCACTTCCTTGAGTAGATATTTGTATATTATATGTGTGTCCTCATCAAAAAAATGGTGTTGCGTTACTTACATTATAATATGACATGACTCGAGACCGTGGCTGGAAATGGGCAAGTGGAAAAAGCGCAAACGCTCGCTTCCCTTTTCCTTTCCTCATTTTGTCAGAAGGCGGATTTTGGCACATTTTGGGTGTTTATGCAAAGTGCGGAATATTTCCACACTGAATATTTTAAAGCCACATGTGCATATTTGATTGATGGAAGGCAGGGGAAAGGGAAAGAGGATGTTGAAAATAGGATAAAAACAAATATTGGAAAATGAGTTCATGCAAAATCTTACATTACTTATTTTTCATAACTTCCTGGAAAGTTTGTTGATGAAAAACAAAATGGAATACCTAAGGAAACCCTTGCTGTAACATCAGCGTCACTCATTCACTCGCTCGCTTCAATTATGCATGTACTACGACGTATTCGACAATATTTACAAGTTTCAATGTTGTGTCAATGAAATTAAATTGGAAGAAAGTCGACGGATGTGCTAACAGAGCGGAGTGACGAGAAGGCCGAAATAAAAAAGTTTGATTAAATCTATTCACTCAGGATGTAATTACAGCTTTGAGCAAGGGCAAACAAACTCTTAGCGGAGATAATGCAATTCTCTCGAGACGACTTTCACTGTCGCAGTTTAGGAGTGCCCTGTAAAATAATTAGGGAAATGTATTCAAAATCTTAATTAAAATTGGAGAAGAGCAGAATTTTTTTTCTTTGCTCTTCGTACGCTGTTTGCACAAGTCAAATGAAAAATAAATACGTCAAAAATAAGATTTTTTTCCAATTTAGAGCACAGGCTTTGCTGGGAATGATCCGAAAGGCAAAGATAATTTGTCGCTTGTGAGTGCACAAGAGCATGATGTCATGTACATTGTTATTGATTGTGCTGCCAAAGTCATTCAACAAACAGCCGTTGCCAAACACAATCTTTTTTTCTCTTATCAAAAACAAATTCGCAATTTTCACGCTTTCTGCACGCTATGCCTGCAAACATTACACATGTTTTGTAGTTGTTTTATGAAAGGCGGAAGGAAAGGAAGAAACAAACAGAATGAAATAAAACCTAATCCGAGATTTTTACAATGCTTGCTTAGAAAATAATATATTTTTTTACAATGTAAAGAAAAACATTTGGTCCACATCCACGTCCGCGATCATGCAGATCAGATGAGAGTGTGCTGGGTCCCAGCTTCTGCTTCAACTGCACATCCTGCCTTCTTCAAACTCAGCATTATTTACATTTATTACATATCACCAGTGAATACATCAGAATACAGAATACAGATTCATAGATATTTTTTTCTACATTGATAAAAATTTCTCTTTTTTTTCTTTTCCCGGAACATTTTTGTTTCTACACGCTCAGTCGTTCGCTACTAAATGGCTGCTTGCGATTCTCATTTTATTTTATTCAATACTGCCTTACTTCTACAAACACATGGGATCGTACCCAGAACGAGAGCGTATGTACATGTTTTATCGAGAAAAAATTGTATTCCCATGCTTTAAGTCAAAATGGCGAAAATTTGGAGAACAAGCAAAAAATGGAATAGCTTTTGCTCCATTCACTCAACTTCGCAGAGAACAGAGCAGAGCAGGAGAAAGCAGAAAGTTGTCTCGATCGTCGGGAAAATTTCCTCGTTTTTTTGTTGAGATGAGAAGACAAGGAAAATATGTTCTCAGGTCCACTTATTCGATCGAAGGAGAACGAAAAGGAAAGTAGGGAAACGTGAACCGGACAAACTCATAGAGTACGTATTCAATGAGATAAGACAACATTATATTGAAAGGTATAGCAAGAAATGGAAATACTGGAAGCGAGGAGAGGTAGAGTCTGAGTGAAATACTAGAGAAACCTATTTTATATACGGAGAAATTCGACAGGTTCCTTGTTACAAACACTTCCATGAGAGCAATTCCTGCGTGAAGGCGAGCAAAACTGGAAATAAAGATCTAAGAGAAAAGAGGAGAGGGGAAGAGCATAAGAGAAAGGAAAAGAGATAAAGAGAGAGAAAAGGAAAGAATGAAAGAAAGAGAAAAAACTGCTTGCCAAATGCAAGACTAAAAATGCAAGTCGTTCCATTTCTTCACAGACAAGAGTTTTTCGTTAGGTACCAAAACCTATCTGTCTCTCTCTCGCTACGAAAACACAGATATTTCCCTTCCACTTTCGCTTCTCTCTACGTGCTACTCTAGAAACCCAGAAAGAGGAAGTGTAAGGGAGAGAAAGTAAAGGAGAAAGAGAAAGGAAAAGTGAGAGGAACGAAAAGGAACAAAAATATCATCATTAAACTTTCATACATCAAAGAAATAAAGTAGGCTAGCACGAAGAATTGTTCAATTTGCGTGTAAAAAAGCTCCCAGTGAAGAGCAGAGAAAGAGACCTGTGAAGCGCATCGTGGTGGCAATGGTGGTAGGCCTGCTTTCACCAAGCTCTACGCTACTAATATTACATACTTCCACTCCCGTTTTAACCAAGCACACTCTCAAATTTTCTTTTTTCCACTCTTTCCTCTGATATATCAAGCAACAGTAACTACAAACATTGATCCTGCTTGGAGGAATCAACCACTCACTTCACTCGATTTCGAGCGAGAAAAAATGGGAATCAAGTATGAACTTAGGTACATACATACGTTTATATTAAAATGAGTGTAGTTTAGTAAATAGGGCGATGGGATGCGAAGCGCTGAGATACGATGGGATGGTGCCGGTGGTCGTGATGTGAAAGAGGCACAGCCGAAAAAATGTGTATTACTTTTTTTCCTCGTTCCACCCTTTTTATCTTCACTTACTTCTTGTCTTGACGAAACCATGAATGTAGGTGGTATGTATGTGAAGATATCAGAAAAAATGGAACGTGAATAGGGAATTGAATGGGAGCAGCTATCATCTTTCCACGGGTTTTCTCTCTCCACAGCTTCATGCACATTTTTTTCTGGAATGCATGCATACTGATGCAATGTGGAACGTTTCATTTGCTTCTTGATTTTCACTCTCGCCTTTTTCTTGATTCCTTCATTTAATTCCATTTCCCAGTCGCTCCCTCCAGCTCGAATTACGAAAGTAAGACGAAATGGAGAAAAGCAAACTGTCGGGTTAAACTTGCATGACAGCGAGTGGCGCATTTATAATGAGAAGCAAAAGAAGAATTAGAAAAAAAAAGAAAATGGGAGAAAGTGAGAAAAAATGACTTTTCTTTTCCTCATTCCTTTGCTACTCTCTTTATCTTTCCGAGACTATTTAGCGCTTAGGTAGGTCTAGGCTGTAGAGAGAAAATAACACTATGCATTATGCCGTCTTGTGCTAATAAATTTCAGGATAATTTTACAAACGTTCTAAAATACGACACAAATTCATTTTAAATAACCATGGGAAGTGGCTTCATTTTTTCACTAGTCAGCGCCAGCTCGCAATGAATTTGAAGTTGAGACTTTCTATTTCATTTCAAATTCTCATGGAAATATTAGTAATAATAGAATAATACCGTAATCGAGGAAAAGAGTTGCAGCTTTTACTTTTATTGCAACAAGGCAATGGCAAAGTGGAGCTGCAGCGTTCATTCAGAAATGAATTCGTTTCTACTATTTTGTCTTTCCGAGAGAGTTTGAATGAGAAGAGAAAAGCATGCCTAATTTTTGGTGTGTGGACTGCCGCACGGGCAGAGAGAGTGTGGAGGAACTGCAGAGGACACGCATTTAAATGCCTGGAGAAAAAAACGGAACAATACGCCATCATATTATTATATACTCTCGAGAAAAACCGCAAGCAAAACTTGTGTCAGCGTCAGCCAGCTATAGAGCATTTAGAAAGCTGGAGTAAGTCTCTAGTAGTGTAGGAAAGTGAGAGCTCAGAGTGAACAAGAAACTCAGGAAAAAACTCCAACTTGAAATCATTATGATGGTGATGGTGATGATGATGAGTTTCACTAATGCTCTGCTTGCCGCATCCACTTGTAATGCCGCTTCTGGTGAGAGAGGAAAAACAAAGAAAAAAGAGAGAAAACTCGACTTTATTCAGTCGCAGCTTTTCCTCTGCTTTCTTTTCCTTTCCTCCACTTTCACTGAGGTCTTTTCCGCCTTGTGCAAGAGAAAAAGGCGCAAATATGAAGTAAGTAGGAAGTAAAACGTAGGAAAGAAAAGGCAACACAGGGAAAAATTGCACGAGTGAAGAAGATATGAAATATAGAAAGTATATTTCTGAGAAATCTCATTTATTCAAATAAAATTCCCCCTTTTCTATACGCTTTCCCACAATTTAAGTTATGTTATGAAAGTGTGCTTTTGTACAGAATTGAACTGAACTGCTTGGAGAAAATAATAAGACGTAATATAATTTTATATTATATTATATTATAAAAGTAACATAAACTCCAAGATTTCCTTCTTTCTCCATTTTCAACAGTTGATACTGACTTGAGATGTAAGACATGAGACACGAAAATTGTGCCCTGTGTCTAAGCTCTAAGTAGACATATATAATAATAATGGGAGAAATGAGCCCAGGAAAAGTGGCGAGACGCAGGCAGGCAGGCAAGCGGGCACGATGTAATATTACTACGTACTACAACATTCATTCCACTCACATTACGCTTTTTTGCATATTACTTTACATTTTTGAAAAAAGGAACAAAAACGCCGGGCTGTGTGTGGTGCATAGTACTCCGTGTGCTCTCGTATTATACAATAAATATACGCATTTCCGCCGAAATAATAATAATAATGCTTTACTTTCTCTTCTTGTGCAAACTTTGTAAAGCGCCGGTTCATATTTTTCAACTTTTTCTTCTTTTCCTTCTCACTGAAGATATTATGGGAATACTTGGGTTACAAACAAAAAGCCATGTACAATGTATGTGTGCAATTTTTTGTCTACCAGAGGATATTATGAATGAGCGTATGAATGAATGAATGTAGAGAAGTGCTGCAAACAGCAGTGTTATATGAGCAAGGAGACGAGGGCGAGCTTTTCCAGTATGATGTTAGGGAATATGAGAGAAAAATTTCATTCTCTACTTTCTCCGTCCCATTATAAATTCAGAGCTTTCGACATTCTCAACTTGCAGTCAACCACTCTATGATTACAGCGAAAGTTGTAGTAGCGGCGGCGGTACCGGCAGTGGTAGCAGTGGCTATAGAGAGAACCGTAGATGATGGAAGTAAGCACATTTCGGTATAATGCAAGCAAAAAAATATGAAGAAGATGAAAAAATAGTTTGTGTTTCTCCTCCACCTCGATTCCATTGCAGAGAAACGAAGAGGCGAGTGAGATAGAAAAAGTGGAGGCATGCCATGGCCTGACATGCCATGACATTACTTTTTCTCCATTCCAAAATGCGCTTCTCGCATACGAGTGTGTTGGCTGTTGGCGATGTGTTGATGCTCTTTGTAAGTGCGGTTATTCGCTCTAGTCTCTTTCCTTCTTTCTGATAAAGCCTTTTTCCTTTTTTGAAATGTACGCTTCTTTCTTTGCAGAAAGAGAAAAGCCTCTTCTCCGCTTTCACTATCATTGCATTGCACGGCACACTGTGCAAGCAAATAGTAGCCTACTTCATCATCATCACCATCGCCGCAAAAAGGACTGGAGACAGCTTTCATGATAGCTCGAGTATTCCACTGTGAACGTGGTACGAGACTAGCTCGGATCTTCACAAAAATATAATTTCTCTCTGCTTCACCATGTCCTGTTGTTTGTCTTCAAAAGAGGAGGAGGATGATGATCATTCTCAAGGAGTTGAGTACTTTCGCGAAAGGAGCTTTTCTCAAGTAAGGAGACTGCGTGAAATGTTGAGGCAGTAGCGGGAGAAAAGCTTTCTCCTACTTGTTCTTATTTCCCCGACTTATTTTTTTCTCATCTCCTTTCTCCAGTCAAGGAAAGGCTGCCAAAAAGAAATAATAATTTCGCACGAATGATGATGACAGCGGTGTGTCCAGAAGTAAATTAGTCCACAAGACACCATCAATGTCAATATTTTCGTTTTTTGCATTGTGCGCAAAAAATAATAAGGAGCTCGATGTTGAAATCAATTTTCGTAACAGTGAAATTGGTGCAGCTGCTACTGATTTCTCGAAGCCTTTCTTATTTATTCTATTTTCCTCTCAAACAAGGAAAGGCAAGGTAAGCCTTTCTCCAATCAAATTTCTTCCCATTATCCAATGCAATCGCAATACCACATTTTGAATGTTCACTTTCACTCTGCTGTCAGCTCAGTCAGAGAGCGCTTACTACTACAGCTGAACCAGTTTATTGCACAGTGGCTCAAAGATTGAGTCTAATATTACCTTCTCCTTCAAGGTCCGTTGCCCGCGGACACATTCCTATTTTATATTTTCTCTTTCTTTCCATTCACTCACTGCTGGGAAGCGGAGCAAAGAAATCTCAAATGATGTATAAAATATATAGGTAATATCTAGCTACGCTCTGTTCACTCTGCCAATTACTTTTTCACTTTTTCATCTCTCAAGACGTCATATTAACGTATACTGACATTTTGATGAGATTATCGTATTGCGAGTCGAAATCCTAGACTGAAAATATTTCTCAGCAACTGATCACACATTAGGTACTATCAAATACAGGAGCATTTCGTCCAGTGAGTAGGAATGAACTGGAAAGTGTGGTAGGACCGAAGCCCAGTTCGCCCTATCGACACGCGGTCTGCCGCAAATAGCCTGCACGCCAAGCCTCATCGTCGAGATGAGCAAGCCAATGAGAAATGCCTCATTACACATCATCACAGAAAGCAGGCATGCAGCAAGCAATTTCGCAATTTTCACACATTTTAATTTCTTCTCTTCTATATTTCTGCAAAAAAAAGAAGAAATTACTTTTTTAGTAATGCCTTTCTCTTTCCTAAGAAAGACATCGAAAGTTCCCTGGAACAACCCCGTTTTTCCAGTTCGTCCGCGCTCAATTTTCCAATTTCCTTAAGGAATTTCAATCTGTGTAGCTGTCCTTCTAATTTCACAGACGTAAAGCCGCCTGCCACGAAATGGATTTGCCTTCGAGTGTTTCTATTCTGGCACACCGGGAGGTAATTCACTTCGTCAGCAGCGTTTTTAAAAAATCTACTAAACATCCGTTAAATTCAAATTTCACGTTTTTCTCTTCGTAGTCGAATCTGCTATTTTGGCTTATTATATTTGTCTACTTACATATTTAAGTGGGTACCCTGGAATTTCGAGCATTGCCAGACAATAAAAATAATACGTAAATAGTACGGAACACGCATTTTATATTTACACTGAGAAAGCAACTAGCAACAGAAGCGCAACACCGAGAAAAAATATGTGAAAGCACGGTAGACTTTTCTTCTTATAGCCCCCGCCCACATTGGAATAGACAAGAAGAACGCAAAATAAAAATGTTTATGACATGAAATTTATTACAGCACTGTGCTTTATGCATGCGTCTGCTTCCAAAATAGGAATATGGAAGTAAAAAAAATTCCAGGAAAAATGGTTTTGCCAAAATTATGAAATTCTCTAAGCGTATTTTGCAGTGAGAAAAGTATAAATTTTTTGAAATGTTGGCTAAGCTAGGCTAAGCAAAGTTTAGACTTTTCAAGCATTCAAAAACAAGTTGCCGTTGTTGGCTGCTTGCTGCTGGATGCTGCTGTTCCTTGATTCGATTCAGTTCTGTTCTGTTGAACAAATAAAAAGAGGTAGAAAAAAAATTATGAAAAATTAGACTGGCAGACAAAAAGCGCATCAACAATAAAATCTCTTCATAAGAAAGCCGTTTGAATAATTTTCCGAGCATTTTAAAAGTTCCGAGAAACGGTTATTGCGGTACGATGACACCAGCAATAAAACGGGAGAATTTGGCATCTTGTCATGTGTAACTGATTTCAACCTTTCAGCAAAACAGTTGTTCCCGGACCTTCGAGTTCCGAGTAAGTGGATGAAAGTAGGTATTGAGCATTGCAGGAAAAAGCAGTGTTGTCATCTCATTGCCAGCAAATATTTTTTCTTTCACCGAGAAGTGTGTATTATGATGTGATGGGGTCTCCGCCATCAAGCCATGTTTCTACACCAATAATACGCTCTAATGACTTTATACGTTTGTAGATGTTCCATGAACTTCTTTTCTCGATGTGTTATGATTATTGCAAATTGCAATGGTGTGCGGTTTGTGTTCATGTATGTGTGTGTGTTATGTGTACCAGCGAAACACTGTACATAATTTTTTTTACTCTGTTCCAGACTTCAGTGTATACTAGTGAGATGAAAAAATCTGATGTGTTCTGTGGTTTTTTCTTTCGTCTTTTTTCAGATTGAATGCATTTCTCCATGACCTGGACCCAATGGGCTTTCATCTCTTGAATGTGGCACTTCATGGGTTGGCCTCGGCAATATTTGTGAAAATGTGTTTGGAAGTAGCTCGAGTGACTACAACTTGTGCTTTTATTGCCGGTCTCCACTTTGCAACCCATCCAGTTCACACCGAAGCGGTACGTAAAAAGACACAAAAAAATGTATATATTCAGCAAGTGAAAGAAAGAGAAAGCAAGAAAATCTTTTTACAGCGCACTAACATTCCATGTAATGTGTCTTGTATATCCCCATTTGTTATCATGTCTCGTCTCGTCTTGTCCCGTCCTGCTTACTTATGCTCTCCCACTTTTTTGTCTCTGCTTCATGCACACTTAACTTATATAAGCCGACTTGAGTTGACTTTGACTTTTTGCCATTTTTTTCTTCTTCATTTTTACACTCAACTTTTACTCTTTACTCTGTTTTCTTTTACTTTCCATCACCCGAGTTCAACTCAACCCATTTCTCGAAACCACTTCTTTTCTCCGTTTGCTCCACTTTTCTAACTATGCCATAATTTATTTTTAATTCTACTTTTCTGCATGAATAAGTACTTAGGGAAAAAATTGTTTGTGCCCTTTCGCAGTAGGAGTAATTCCTGCCCCTTCTTCCCACGCATTTGTTTACTGTCAATCCGAAATTAATTTATGGACGGAATTTCTGCGCTAATTGTTTAATAAATTAGGAGTCAAGAGAAGGAGCGTAAAGTCAACCGAATCAAATCCCATTATTGACTCACCATTCCGCTCTTTTTTTGCTTCCGATACAGAACAAGCAAACCCATTTTATGTAATGAACGAATGAATGAATCAACAAACACATGTACCAAGTGCTTTCAAATTGCAAGTCAAAATAAAAAAAGAGAACAGAAAACTCCTCTCGACTTCAGACAACGACAGCTACAGGGTCCAATTTGATTCACAGTACCGAGTATACTTCTAATTGCCGAAAAATCAAAAGAAGGCTGTTTTATTTGGGAATAAACGCGCCTTCCTCTTCAATTCGTAGTTTAGGTACATTCTGGTTGTTGAGCATGTTATGCTTGTATAAAGTAGTTTGGTATGCACAGTGCAAGTTTCCTTTTCTCTTTAAGCTACCTTCCACAATATTATTTTCTCCTCTGTCTGATGTTTATGGCCTAACCTATTATTTATTTATCATAATGATAAATTATAGCTTGGTGAAGTTTTCACAAGGGAGAATGTGTAAATTGCTTCTTTTATTGATTTGATAATAATAAATGAATAAATGAAGAAACGTGTGCACACACACAACAAACCCTCACTTTTTATCGCTTTCCATATCGCACGGCATTTATGAACATTCGTTTGTGCGTACAAATAAAAGCACACGTTTTTCCTGCTCCGTGTGCATTTTGGAACAACGAACTTCTCTTCACACTCTATTAAAAATTGTTCTCTGGCATCGCACGACACATACATCACATCACATCAATGGTGTGTGCACACTGAATGAGCGAGCTGAACCGCATTGCATAGTTATGTTGTGCGAGGAGGACAATAAGTAATTTAAAATGTAAGCCAGACGATAATTTTTGGCTGGCAGCAAAGAAAAAGTGTCGCGCGCGGAGAGAAGGAAAGCGACAGGGCAGAACAGAAAGAGAAAGGAGGCAGACAGGGTGAAAATGGTAATAATACCGTCTTTGTTCCTGTGCGCCTTCCATGCCTCTGCGTCTGCCCTGTCTGACTGATGAAACGTTGTTCCCTAACAAAATGTGTATTAAAAACTAAAGTAGGGTAAAATAAGAGCGCTAACGCTTTCTCTCACTTTCATTATGTAGAAAAGCATTATATAAAACTGAGGGAGCGCTCGAGTGAAAGCAGGAGGAATGTGTGGAATGAAGGTTTAATAAATTGTTGATTTTTCACAGGTGACAGGAATTGTCGGGCGTGCGGATCTTCTCGCATCTATTTTCGTTTTGTGCTCATTTCTCGTCTACAACAGGTAATAATAATAATAATCTATCACATGTGTCAATCCGAAAAAGAACTGTTCGACAGCGCTCTGTTCTGTATTATTAGCTACTTTGTTTGCTCCTATGGGTGATGATGCTTGCTTTCAGAGTGACGACAGTGATAACAATAATGACTATGACAATCTACTAATGGCCTAAAATATGGCACGTATCACGTTGCTTCCTTGCTTCATTTCACTTTGCCAACGAATATTTTGTGCTTTGTCGTTTGTTCAGTCACTTGTTCGTTACTTGCGTTGTCTTCGGCCTTTCACCATAACCATCATCATTGAAGAAGAGGAAAAAATCTTGTTCAAGTCTTCCTACTCTCTGGGTGGAAAATCAATAGAAACGACATTAGGACGAAATTGCACAACAAAACTTTGACTCTGTGTGTGTTACACACACAAACAACACATAGATTTGACAGAGACGAAGAGGGAAGGGAAGGCATTAGAGGAAGAGGAAGGGAAAATTGCGTTGAGTAAGTGAGCGAGTGAGTGCATGAACAGTGTGGTACACGCGTGCAGCAGCCTTGGCTGAGGAAAAAAGTTGCATTCCAAGGAAAATAAGAAAACGAAGTTTTGGTGTTTTGAACTCTCGTTGCTTTGCTTGCTTGCATGTTACTTGCTCATAAGTAAGTAGGGAAAGAGAAAGTGGAAAGAGCACGGGATGGGATAGTTTATCATGGTGAAAGAGAAGTGTCACCATCAGCATTTACTACTTTTTCTATTGTCCAACTTTTCCTCCTCTTCTTCTTCGTCTTCTCCACAATGCCAATGTTACATCAGACAGACTTTTTGCACGGGCTGCCTTCCTATTCATTAGATATCACGGCGAATCTGTCTTTTTCACATGCCACAGTTCGCTAATGAAAAAGTGAAAAAGTTTCTCCCTCAGCTCTCATTCACCCACACACAAAACGCCAAATGCCAACTTTCATTCGTTTATTTTCACAATTATGTGATCTGTTAAGCGAAGCTTGTTGTGTGCCGGAGAAAATCGAGAAAGCCGCAAATAATAAATAAATAAAAAAAACATTGCGTATGTCTTTATTAACTGCGCCCACTCAACCACAACAATGTCATGCTGGGAAAGCCTCAATGTAAAAATATTCCTCCCTCCTGGACAAAAACGAATCGTATTATGCGAAACTACTGACGTACTTAAAAAGGTCAAAAAATAATAGAAGACTGTAAGAAGAAAGTTTTCAACAAAAAAACTTTACTTACCTACATTTCTTGACAAGATGCCTGACGAAATTTCATCCTTTTCATAAAGTGAAGGAAAATAAAATAGAAATCTGCGGAGAATCAGTGTAGGCATAAAAAGTAAAATGAGATGTGTAAGGATCTTGAGTCGAGTGGAGTACATGAAAAACTTTTGTCATATTTTATCCAACAAAAAATATCCATCCACAACACTACTTCGTTTAGGCATGGCCAGGCTTTACTAAAAGCGTGTGCTGTCAAGAACATCATCAACCAGAAAAAAATGTGAATGTATGGCTTGGTCGCATATTACATACAATAGAGACACCCACACGACAACCATAACTCTACTGCATAGAGAAACAGCGTCCAGATCCTGGCTCAGCTTAGTCTTATTATTGTTAGGGACATACGTATGCATGACTCTGATGACTACACAATCTTGATTGTATGTACCGTTTTGTCATGAATACAAAATTTCGAGACGACCACCAAAAACCTGGAGAGCGGACCACTTCAAATCACCATCGTCCTCTCACAGGTCATTTTTGCAGCTTCCATTCCAACCGCCTTCGCATCTAATGCTTATAATATTTTCTTCTTCTTTTTCTACTTTTCCTACAAGAAACAACCGCAACCGCCTCTGTATGCCACGAGGAGGATGATGATGAAAGTGTAGTGAAGAGAAAAGAAAAAACTTTCCCATTATGCCAAACCGGGGACACGCTGACATTTCGTTCTTTCGTTCGCTTCTTATCTTGGTGTGTTGTCTGAGAAAAAAGGAGTTTAGTATTTTGTATGCTCATACTATTATCATCTCTCTAGAACAGAAATAAAAAATAGCCAGTAGCGCTTATACAAGCACAGCTCTCTCACTCAACTCACTCGCAGAACAGAATATAATATCGTATTCATCGAGCAAAAAAACAGGAATGGATGGGAGGCAGGCAAAAGAAAACAAAATACTGGAAGGAAGAATTTTTCCCAAAAAATATGATCATGTTCACAACTCACACAGACACAAGACACGAAGCAACATTTTCATACTGGGGGCATACCTACATAAACATGGATTGAGAAGGAGCATCAGACAACAATTCATGTACTTCGTTCCTACTAAAGCTGAGTAAATATCAACGAAAACAGGAAGAAAAAAAGAAGGTTATTGTACTTACTTTGCAACTTTCGCCCAACATCCTTCGCCTTTTATTTCATGAATAATGTTTTAGCATACCCACCTTTCCTAAGATTGCTTTACTTTTAGTTAGAAAAATGTTACCGAGTTAACGTAGTCGCTGTGGGTGTGTGTTTGTATGGCGAAAGTATTAGAAAAAAGTGTGTGCGTCGTTCAAGATAAAAAAGAAGCAATGCAATGAAATGGTGGCAGGACTATAATAACGATGGTTACACTACATTTATTATTATTACAACAGAGTCACGGCACAGATAGACAGATACTACGCAGTACACGGTATGTAGTAGTTTGTGGGATGATGGGAAGCAATCAAGTAAGATTTTTTTATGTGCCTATGGATCATCCCCTGAACAGCGTATATAAATATAGATTGTGTCCGTGTTGTAGATACCGTGCTGGAAGATGTATGGAATGGAGAAAGAGTGAAAATGAACTTTTCCCTGGCGAAACGAGGAAGTGTTGCTGTGTGTTATGAAATGAAGGAGGAAACTAGGGGAAAAAATTCTTTTATGTGAGACAGAAGAATATTAGATTAGAGTAGTTAGTTGGAGACGAGTAGGCATTTTTTCGGGCAACTATTATGATTACTCACTCACTGCGTGCATACATAGCTTCCGGAGTGCTCTGGTAGAGCAGAGTAAGGAAAAATGTGGCAGGGCAGAGGTTGGCTGCTGATCGTCCTCCTTTTCCATTTTATTGGGAACAATTCATGAAAAAATGTGGCGCGTTTGTACGTAACCTCCTCCTCCTGAGAACAAACTTTTTTTCGCTCTTAGTTCTTGTGAGGCTAAAAACTAGACAAGATAAATAATAATATGATATAATAATAAAAAATACAGCTATAATATATTTTACTTTTTTACCCTCTGGCACACACTCAGAGTGAGTTCGCTGTATTCGTTATTCTGTGGAGTAGTTCAGGGGGAAACGGACTCTAATCTAATGACCGAGAGTTGCATTGCTCTGAATGTCTAGGGGTTGTCTTTGTCACTGTCGCTGTCTTTTTCTTGAATGTCACTCCTGTCGGCATCGTATCATCTCCAACGAAATACCTGACTGCATTTTCTTCAAACTCTTCCATTTCCATCCATCCTCACTTACTCAGCACAGCAATGGGAAAAGTGAAGTGAAAGAGGATTCAAAGGAAAGGTAGGATTTGGATTCAGTGCGACACATGACACGTGTGTCCGAGCCAGATTATTCACCGAAATCATTTCCCAAAACATGGTAAAGAATTAATGGAAGTCTGGGACTGGGATGCATATTGTGTGATCCTTTGACAAAAGACGAGCAGAGTCCAAATGTTGGTAAGAAAAGAAAATGAAAGTGCACCGCTCCACCCGGCAACACAGCCACTGCCATCACTACCAAAAATAACGTCTGCAGTAGTGGCATAACCAGAAAAAGCAATAATAAGAAAATAAAATCCTGGGAGAGCTGGAGGCAGACATAGAGAAAGAGAGGAAAAATCGAGCAAAGCTTTGTGCCCAGAGCTGGTGACATATTTGACTTCGCCTCGGATGGACAGGCTGAATGAAAGGAGGAAAGAAAGAAGATGGAAAAGGGCGCACCAACCAACCACCATTAACTTGCCCACATGAAACGGCGATGCATTCCAACTGTCGTTGCATTCTTTTCTTGACTTTTTATAATAACAAAATAGTCATCATATTCCTGCGGCCACAACCCACCTTTTCTACATCTTTTCCCCGCTTCCTTATTAAACTCATATTGTGCTCAGTAATACTAATCACAATCATAGTTAGGGTTACAAGTTATTACTATACGTCGTTCCAACAATTCCGAAAAGTATGGAATTTTTATTCTTGTCTGTAATTCCCTTTTTAGTCCACCTACGGAAAAGAATGGACGAGGGAATGAGAATGAGAAGGCACAAAAGCGGTCGTTGTGAAAGGAAAAGATGTCCATCCAACGAGACCTGTCAGTTTACTTACGAGCACACAATGTTATCAGCAAACTAATATTCCTCTGCTTTCCTCATCTTGTAAAGTATGCATGTAATAGTAGTGGAGCCGACAGAAACATATTCGAATTATCTGAGTCGGTAGCGGCAACCTGACAAGGCATCCCCATTTTCAGCTGAGTAGCGTTGCATTGCATTTCACTCCATACTCTGCTGATTGTGATTAACCAACAGTTTTTGTTGCCAATTCTATTGTGTCGTCCTTTTTCTCCTTTTCCCTCTTTTGTCCTTATCATCGGGCTTTTAATATTCCATGCAAATGGTATTTATCATGGGAGCAAAATAATACATTACACGACAATGTCACACAACAACTTTTTTGACATCATTACTCATCATATAATGCTCGTTCCTACTATTATTGACCGACCACTGACAAAGCGCCGGGCTTTCACTTAAAATTTGTTACCCATTCAAACTGCCATTGCTGGCATGTGCGCCGCACATTTTCTCCCACAGAGAATTGTAAACTTTTCACATAGGTATGTTCATAACTATCATAACATAAATTTGCTTTGTAACAGGTTCTCACTGTGACGTGTGTAGGCACCATGTACTTCTGTACATATTCATACATATCTAAATACGTGCTTGCTCCATTCTTTCCGTGAGCAAGGAGGCAATTTCACTTATTTTCGTGTTTTGTTGGGAAAGTAACCATTTCGTTCATTCATTCATTCATCCATTCATTCATTCACTCACTCATCCACAAATTGCCACACTTGTAATGGTAGTTCCGGTCGGTGCCATACCACAGGCTAACTTCCACACATACATTAGGAGACAGCCAAGTTTTATATTGATGACGCACGCATGCAGTCTTACTTTTTATGTGTGTGTCCAACGAAACATGAGGAGCTAATGTGCAAAGTGCAATCATGTTTCCATTTCCATTATTATTATCGTATTTTTTTCTTTCGCCACAAAAAAAGAAAAACCGACCAAGCGGAAGGACAGCCGACCTCCACGACTTTGTTAAAGTGTGTCTGCTACGAAAGTGTGCACATAACATTCCTTTGTTATAGCCGTCACCGGTTCAGTATAAAAAAGAAGACGGTAAAACACAGCAGAGACATATTAGAGACCAACATATTTACAGCAGAACGCACTTGAGCAAAACAGTCAAATTGATACTGTTATATTTGTGTATGTGTGTGCGGTGCGGTGGTAACCACATTAGCGCTATTATATTATTATTATTGCAGTCACCCGCATAATACAGTACAATGCAATGGTGGTGGTGGCGGCGGTGGTGAACAACAAGACTATTTTGAGTTGAAAGTAGAATAGAAAAAGAAAACAGTCTCCGAAACAGGATTTTCCACTTTCATCATTTCGACACAACATGACAGACAAAATACATCGTGCACTGCTAAAAAGAGTCTAAGTAAAGCTTTGCATTATTGCATCCACATTTTTGTTTACAAAGGCAGGTAGTACGTATGTACTTAACCTCACCTACCTATCTATCATAGTATAATAATATTAAGGGGAGAAATTATAATGGAGTGAAAACACCAGCTTGCCTCTCCTTGTGTTTGTAGAGCACAATGTGCTTGTGCAAGAATCATAAACACAGCACCACTACCACCGGCTCCTCTAAAGTTTTTTCTTATTCCTCCTCTGATAAGTGTTTTGTGCATTGAAATGCGAATTGTGCATGAAAGAGAAACAAACAAAGATTGCCTCATCAAACTAAAAAAATAAGTGTGTGTGTCTATCTATGATATGTTTGTAGGCATTTCACATGTGTTATATTGGAACGACCTCACTCATAGTTTTCATTGCCTCCACTTTTCTACTTCCATAGAGCATTTTGAAACGAGATAATACATACTTTATCGTTTTTATGTTCTTCAGTGTTCTTTATTTTTCTTGCTTACACGCACAAGCACCACCATCAGCAAAGAGATATTCTACAACTTTGTCTGTGTTTATTTATTAAGTAGATAGATACTAGAGGGAAAGAAGAAGATGAAAAAAAGTTTCCATTTTTACTGCCGCTTTCCCCTTGTTGCCTACTACACAACAAGTTATTCACTTTCTCCGTTAATTCCTTTTTTGCCTTTCTTTACTATTTTCATTTTTTTCTCCTTCTCGTGCACTTTCCCATCTAAAAAATTGCTGTGCGTTTATTATTGCAGCTGCAGCTATTTACTACTTACTTAACTGCTCTTTCAGTTTCAGATACTGACACCGCCGAATACTTACAACTTGTTTTGGGAGGGAGGCACACAAATAAAAACAAGCAAACTAAAATGAAGAGAGGGAAAGCTTCCGCTGCTTTCCTGATTTTCCATTACTATTACATTCCTAATTCCATTCTTTTTTCCACTGTCTCGTATATTAGAACTCCCACTCTCCTTTCCTTCCCATTCACATTACGTTGCATTATTACATTGTATTATTGCACGTTGCACCGCAAAATAAAACATTTATTGTTTTCCGCTGCACATTCACATGCGTGTGCATTAGAATGAAATGTAATTGTGTGTGCATCGTGCGTTGTTGTCTATCTTTTAGACGCTTGTGGAGCATCACATCAGCCCGTTATCATGATCGTCATTTTGATCATAGTCGTCATAAGTGCGTACGTGTCGTTATTAGTGTTGTATTCCATAATAAGGGATAATGTAATGTTCATGTAATGCTCTTCAGCTCACTCACTCAATCTCTCTCATTCTCATTGTTAGCATTGCCAGTGGTAGCATTACAGTGGAGACGCGCTGGGGTGTCATAAAGTTGTTCCCTGCTTGTTTTTGTTATTCATGCCAAAATAATTGTAAAAGCTTCAAACAAAGCATCATCCCTTCTCTTCTCACTCTCCAGCCTTCCATCATCGCAGATAACAAAGAGGAAGAAAAAATAATCATGAACGTGAGCAGAGCGACTAATGGAGGAAGGATTAGTCATTTTATGTACGCACTGCCCATTAGATGACCATAATAGTGTTATTATTTGTAACAAGCAAGGCCATGAGAAAGGGGAAATGGAATTTATAGGTGGAGATTATTCCACGGAGCAGATGCTGCTTTGCTTGCAAAACAAAAATAAATGTGAACTGGAAAATGAACGGACTTTTAGTTGAGTTTACTTTTGCTCACTTATGTAGTACGAACATTGTTTATTCAAGTTGGAGGAAGTCAGAGCCAGCGATGTGTGGGGTTGTAGTGGTGTACGTATGTATGAGTGTGATGATGATCGTGAGACAATCAGAAAAAATACAGATGTTCATCATGTGCAATGAACCCCTTTTTAGTGTATTTCGTGCAGAATTTTTTTTCATTGCAGGACAGGGGCCAAAAAAGGTATTTAAGTGGTTCTCAGCCGTAGAAAAAAAGAGAAAAAAATGTATCTTTTCGTTAGGCATATGAAATGTTTTTTCATATAAATAACCTCAGACACATTCACATGGGTTCGTTTACACGTAAAGGGACACACACCACATATCATTCTATACAGAGCTGTATAAAAGTGTGCAATCATCAGTGCAAAGGAAATGATTTGTCAAAGCTAACAAACCTTTCGAGGGAGCCAATGAAGCGGCAAGACAGCTGAGTCACCGTTTCCTTTCGCCTATTTTTCCTCTTTTTTCGAAACTTCGAGAGAAACGAAGAAGAAAATAAAGATGAAGAAAAAAGGATGAAAAGAGGTCTTGGCATGAGTAACACGGATGACTGTGCGCACAAGTTACTTATTACTACATCTTGTTAGTAGTTGCCTCCACTTTTCACCCGGTGCTCCATACTTAGGTTACGTACATTGTACAGCTACTCTGTAACATTATACCTACACTATCTTCGCTACGTCCTTTTCTCGCTCTCTTACTCTTTATTTATCTCCAAGAAAAAAAAGAGTTACTTTATTCTCTCGATATCTCTCTTCCCTTTTCCTTTCTCTCGCGACCAAGTGAAACAACAATTTTTTTTACAATAGATTCTACAGTGCTTTGACAGGAAAAAGAAGAAAAAGCAGGAATGTGAAAAAGACTCACACATATATATTATGCACATACACACACACTCCACTCACGTATCTGCCTGCACGCACAGAGAAAAGGGAAAAACGGTTTCTCTCTCAAATACCTAGTTTATCCTTCACAGATAAGTAAATAGCATAACGGTAAAAAAGATAGCATTTATGACCGCATGTAAGCCATTGCCGTGCCGCGTGTGTGTGTCTGTGCATTTATAGAGGGAAATATGGCGCAGAGCTTAGCTATTCTCACTCACTCTTTTTTATGAGTTATAATATATTTTATTTTCTTTCTCATGAGTACTTTTACTTTTAACAGGCAACCAACAAACGAACCGAGATGGAAAAGCAAAGCAAAGCAATATGCGCGCTTTCATGTTTACTCACATGAAAGAAAGGAGGAAAAAGAAAAAGAAAAAAAAATAACGGAAAAAACCTTTTTCCGTCTCTCTACATGCGTGGTCGTAATTATCTGAGATACGAATGTGCTCAGGTATTTATTTGTATTCAAGCCGAAAAAACCATACATTGAGCAATGATTACGAGGAGAGAGACCTCCCAAGTTGCCACTGTTATGTTATGTTATGTGAGGTATGTACCTATTCAAACCCAACTTATTCAACCCAGCTCATTTCATTCATACTAGGTAGGTAAACCTAGTCTCTATAGGGTCTAGGGAAATTGTCATTGTGTGCTTGAGGAGAGAGAAAGGAAAGATTTGTCGGCAGACACACACACACGAGGAGACCGGGAAAAAGCTTCATCACTTTTTACGTATTATATTTTTATGCATGTAAAACTCTCGTGGAAAATTGGAAGTAGTCTATTTGCATGCTAAGTCATGTCCCAATCATTTTATGGAATGAATGCATACTTTCATTTCTCCGGCCATGAAAAAAAGCGAGAGAGAGAAAATGTGTAGTTGCATCACATCATGCTCAACCAGACACAATCTCGCTCGCTAACTCCCTGTCTGCAAACACACACACAATCCCTATTACCATTTAGCTACTTCGTTTACATACACACACATTTTTTCTCCTTGCTTTTTTACTCTTTCAGTTTCACTTTTACTTTTACCGTTTCCTCCTCTCGGTTGCCCTCTGACTTCGCCAAACCATTTTTTATTGTACACTTCAACATAATATTCGGCGTGCCCTGTTCCCTTCTGATAGCGGCATAATTGTCTCCAGTGGGATGTTACCTCAAGAAGATTTTCGGAGAAAATGCGCAAGCAGAAATAAAATTACACATTCCCCCTTTTCTTTTCTTCTTCGAACTTTCTTAGTCACAGTCTCCTTTCAATTGACATTTCCTCCAGATGTGCACACATTATCGTCAAGCGGACAGGATCAACTTAACAGACAGGCCATGGTAAGCGCTGTAATGACTAACTGAACAATGCATTTTCTTCCATCTTCACATCACATCTTCAATTTCAATGAGTGTACTCGAAAACTTTTGAGAAAACTCTTTCCTCTACTTATTTAGAAAAAAGGCAATTTACAACGATGTGCATGAAGAGGAAGAAAAAAGACGACAAAAAAAACCGCCTCTGTTGCCCGCTTTCTCCTCAAGTAACGTCCTTCTTCTCCACATCATTTGCTAATAGCTTTTAGTATTATTTTATTACAGTCGACTACATAACGCACTCACCAAACATGACTGGAGGACGGAAGCGCCCATTAGAAAAATATGCTTGCATAACTTTCTCACACACACACATGATTTTTGATCAGTTCGTTCGAGTAAGTAAGCAAAGGGAAGTAAGTGGCACAGAAAAATATTGGAAATATTCCCTTACTTCTATATAGAATAGAAAAAAATGAAAAAAGCACAAAATGTCTCCACTTTCAATTGAGTGTATTAGAAAAAAAGGGCGGCTAATTGGATACTAAATATTTCAAAAGAATACATTCAATATATCAAGGACATACGACGTTGGACATAATAATGCTTTTAATATTGACGTTACGAGATTTTCTCCTGCTTCCAATGAAAAAGAACTAGAAACTGTCCACTCCATTTTATTTCATTCTTCAAAACGCACGATTGAGATGGAGATCTCGTTTTCGCTTTTATTTTCCACTCAACTCAACTTTTAGATCAGTCTCGTACTCAAATTTAAGTTGAACACACACACACTTGAGGCGGAGAAAAGAAGCGAGTTCTATAATTACCTTACAGGTCAAATAAATTAACCTATGAAATATTCTCCACGTGTATACACACAATCTAAGCCAGAGTAGGCCACATGCCCAAGCAATTTGCATAAATATGACAAAATAAATAATAATAATCAAAGTGATCGTTATGTGCTTAGCTGTGTAGCAATACTTTACTTACACTTTCGCAATCCTCTTTAGCAAAGTACTTACGTTTTATTAAGGTACATCCAAAGTCCTCTCGTACTCAGTTAGCCTCTTTTAAGAGGAAACTAACAAAGCAAGGACGAGGATAAAAAACCCGAGTTTTTCCTCTTTCTCTTAAATTGTTCAAATTGTTTTTGTAGTGTAGGCAAGGGAGTCACCCCGAAGGGAATTGCATGTGGATTTTATGCGTCAGTTAAAAAGTGCACGGTGTACGTACATCTGTACTTATTATGCAAGCACACCTTTCTCTTTCGAAGTGGAGGGGAAAATCCCTTGGCAATTAACTGCACCAACGAACGAAACCGGAATCCCGCTTACGCTGAAATGTTTTCCTAAAAAAAAGTTTTGTTCCTATGCTCAACTCAGGTCAGTAAGTAAGTAACACATGCCGGGGCCGGAGCTAAATACAGCAATTAACCAAATTGGAGAATAATACTGAATAAAAAAGTTTTTTAGTGTAAGTAAGTATTACATGGAACATGCTACTTTCCAAATAGGCGTATATTATGAGAATTAAGCTTAAATGCTTTTTTCCTCCTACAATATGAATTTTGTTTAACAAATGTGATGTTATGTTACAGTAATATTTACGTAATGCACCTGAAGCAGCTGTTGTTGTCTTGTGTGCATTTCTTAATATTACTCAACACTATGACTCTAGACTAGAGTCTCTAGTAGACAGTGAGGTAGCCCAGCTAAGCCGAACTGACAATGACAGGTCCCAGGGTGGTACGCTCGGATTTCAACAAAAATTTGCACACGGTGGTATTTTTGCCCGGGAAAAATTACTAGCATAGCCTCATGGCTGCATGGGCCCTTCTACGCACTGAACGGAGGGGTGGGTTAAAATAAAATATATAAGAAAAGACAATTAAGTGAGATGTCGTTTTATACTATATCGAAATCGGGGTTGTAGAATTTGAATTTGAGGTCGCTTTAGGCATAACACCAAGTCTATTACTTACAGGCTACTATTTTAGGTTACTATTTCTGTAACATAACATATTTTATGCTAGTGACTTTAAACAGTATTTTTGATGTAGTACAATAAATACTGTTACTTGTAAATTAAATATTTATTGTTCTGTGTTTATATTTTTTACAAATAATGTTATACTATATTCAATGAAACGCATAGGAATACATAAATGCTTAAACCAACGTCAAATTCAAATTCTACAACGCCGATTTCTATATAGTATAAAAACGACATCTCACTTAATTGCCTTTTTTTATATATTTCATTTTAACCCACCCCTCCGTTCGGTGGGTAGAAGGGCCCATGCAGCCAGGAGGCTATGCTAGTAATTTTTCCCGTGCAAAAATACCCCATTATGCAAATTTTCGTTGAATTCTGAGCGTACCACCCTGGGATGTTGCATTGTGAGTAAAGTCATCGTCAGAAAGGGAATTTTCTATCAGAGGATTTCATTCTTTCTTGTTGTTTAGGAGAAAACCGGTTTAGCTGGAGCTTGCGAAAGCGGATGTTCCAATCATCAAGGGACCCCGGCAACAGAGAACATTTATCTTGAGAGATGCGTACTTTGTATTGTATTGCCTGCTTTGCTTCACATAATTTTGATGATAGATGAAAAAGGAATCGTTTCACTTTGACTCGACTCACGCATTCCTCCTCATCCTTTCACTTTGCAATTTTCAGAGGAAGCCGTGTTACATCACATCACATACATCATAGTAAACAGAGAGAAGAGAAAGGCATTGTGAGATTGGAGAAAGTAAACAAGACTGAAGAAAGGAAGGGAAAAGCCAAGGCTCCTCGCTCCTCTTCTTCCTCTTCGTCTTCTTCTCTGCGCATCTTTTTAGTCGATATGAAAAGCAATTACCAAGATTTGAAAATCTCTTGCACCTGAGTCTCTCCAATCCTCGGCTTTTATGATTCTCCTGTAATGCGTATTCCCCCGATGCTGAAATACACAATCTGACTGAACTACTGCTGTTGCTGCTATGCACAAAACATGACTGAAATAGCTCATAATAAAAGCGAACATGAAACGAAGCAGTGAAGAGAGAAAATAATTTCTTCTGCACAAAAAAATGATTAGTGTTGTGAAGAGGAGCAGGAGCAGAGAGTGACTCACTCAGCTTTTCCTCATTCTTGGAAGCACTTTTCCAATCTAATATCTGCTTTACAATGCTGCTTTGTTACATCACTTCACATTCTCAGCCATTTTCACTTGAAAAGCATAGTTAGAGCTGCTAGTGTTAAATAAGAGGCAATCCGTCTATTAGCACTTCCTTTCCTAGAAAAGGTCATCCCAAACAGAATCTTGTAAAGCAATAATAATAACGGTAATGGTAATAATACAGAAGTAAATAATATCAAATGAGTATTTAGAGACGGAGAAAAACACAATTTTCGGATGAGATGTAAAGTAAGATGGGAGAATGGGGCAAAATGTGATATTCTTCTACTTTTCCCCAATGAGTACGCAACGAAGAAACAAAGGGGAAGAGAAAAGTTAGGGAAAACCAGAGATCCGCTATCTACACTTGTTTACTATCTATAACCATTATCATCATGGCAATTTTTTCTTATCTTTATATTATTACATATTCCACTTTCAGAGTATTTTCAATTTCGATACCCCTCCACTTTCCCTTCCGCCTCTCTCTCTGCAAGTATATTTAATATCCACCAGCTTGGTGTAGATCCTAGAAGAGAGCAGAAAAGAAAAGAAAAAGCGAGAAAAGATGATGGCGGTGAATTCTTATTATCCATATTTCTATACACAAAAGAAGAAAAAAAAAGAAAAGAAAGCGATTTTGTGTGAGCCGTTCGCTCCGCTTGTGTTTTTAAGATAGATACGTGATGGAGATAGCGAGACAGGGAGAATTGCCAATATAATAAAAGATGCACCCGGATCGGCACATCAAGCTCGTGCAACTTCATACATACGAATATACACAAAGAAAAAACTCTTTTTGCTCCTCCTTCGTCAAACACACGTCGGTAGATTTTTTTATTTCGAAGCAAGCAACCAGAATCTGAATGTGAATATAATGGAAACACAAATATAACTATATTAT
Source organism: Cyphoderus albinus (assembly GCA_021029165.1). Classification (NCBI taxonomy): domain Eukaryota; kingdom Metazoa; phylum Arthropoda; class Collembola; order Entomobryomorpha; family Paronellidae; genus Cyphoderus; species Cyphoderus albinus. The sequence continues at coordinate 82,762 of VYYJ01000025.1, read as the reverse complement.
TAATGCCAAATATCATCTTCGATGAGAAGCTCGAAAAGTGAAAGTGAAAACAGAGAAAAGAAGAGAATTTTTTCTCTTATCTTTTCGCTCATGAATAAATAAAAGGAAGAATAAGAGAAAAGATGGAGGAAAAACGGAGAAGAAGAGATATATAAGTTAACTTGGTGAAATTTTTGGCTCGAAAAAATACATTTTTTCTTTCTCTGCTTCCACCCACGAATTTTTAAGGCTAAACTGTGAATACAGTAAAGCAAATTTGAAATAATTCTGCTCAAGGCGTACGTACTTACATTCAACGATTATCATCACCAAAAAAACTCTTCCTTTCTTTTCTCATTTATTTCATTTCAATACAAAAAACTTCCTGTTCGTCTCCTCTCCTCCTTTTCGACCACCTCCTCCTCCTCATTCCCTACACTCATCATTATCATCATCATCATGATCGTCACCGTCTCATCACAACAATTCCAACTAAAAGGAATGAAAATCTGTTTCAGATCGATTTTAATGCCATTTCGCGATCATAAAGGAAGGAAGGAGGAAAACGAGCACGAGAGAATTTCTATTGAACAATAAAATTATATCGGTAGAAAAGAGAGAGGGAAAGTGTGCGGGTTCGAGAAGTAAAAGTCTTTTGGGCTCGTAGACTTCTCGCTTTTCCCCATCATTATCACCATGAACTTGCTCAAAATGCTTATTATTATTGAATGAAAAATCTTTTTCGGAGAGAATAGAAATGTCTTCGACAAGTAAGTTTTCGTCTGGAAAATATTATCGTTTTCCTTCCTCCGCTCGCTCCTTGTTTCTCGTGAAACAAAAGCGAGAAATGAGGAAAGGAATAAAAGGAGGAAGTTTCCTCTCTCAGATAGTTTCATTCCAAACGCACATGTAACTGTCAAATTTTACACAATCATATTCTCTCCATCACTCCTAGCCATTTTCTCCATCCCCTGGAAAGAAATTAGAAGGAGCTATGAATTCTCTAGTGTTGTCTGGCCCCGCTCGTTCCCAACCAAAATAGTTACGATGTGATAGTAGAGCAGAGCAGTAGCAAGATGTCTACTTTTCTCTATGAAAGGATGCAATTCAATACCCTTAAATTAGCCTTTCGTGTGAGTTTCCCATCACAAACAAAGATTTTTGATAGCTTTGTAAAAACAACCACCATCAAATAAAATGCACAATTGCCACACACATGCTTACAAAGAAGAGAGAAGAGATAGATACAGACACACAGGCTGTTCGGTGGTGTGGTGGCGGAGTCGGGTCGAGTCACTCTTCTCAACTCGAGACATTTCCAAATGAACAAATACATAATGTAGATTACTTTTCTGTCTCTTCGTCCGTTAAATGCATATAAAATATAAAATCTATACTTCCCGACTTTTACTCCATGAATGGATGAGTGAGTGAGTGAGTGAATGAATGAATGAAAAGAAGGTCCTAGAAGAACTAAGCAAATGCACGAGATTGCATCCAACTCATGTCAACGAGGCAGCCGCAGCATAACATTCATAAGCACACAAAAGCAGCTTTTTCGTGGTGGTAATGGAACGGAACACAAATGCACACACGTGCTCCATTCTTATCCTCTCAACTAAACTTTAACTTGGCGCAGTGGAGTGAAGTCTGAGGTGCTCGCTGGCTGCACAACTGCTGCGTGTCAAAAGAGCATGATGGTGTGAACATCACATATTTTAGTCGAAGTTAAGGTGTCTTCTCTGACAGGTCATTTTTAGTGGACTGTTTTCTTCGCAAGATTATTGTTCGTTGTTCAGCCTACCTTCCATCTTGTTCCTTCCTTGCACACAATAATAATTGAGCCAATGCATTGAAAGAGAGAAAAGGAAATTGAGTATTAGATAAAGTAGACGTGTCGATAGGCATCTTTTTTCCACAAAAATATTAAAAATTGAATGGATTTTGTATTTTATTTTACTCTTTTACCCATTTTCATTTAGTGAGTTGAGTAAGTGACATTGGTGCACCATTACCATTACCCAAACTGTTTCCCTCTCCAAAACTTTATTCGTGCCTCGGTACACTTTCTGTGAAGTTTATCGGGGCAAAAATAAAATTACAAATTAACATCAAATTTCCAACCACACTCAATTCATTCATCCATCCATGTTTATGTGCATACCTATGTATAAATGCAGCCATAATTTTTACTCCCAAAACACAACCTCGGGTAAGTAAATATTGCGCCGTAAAATTACCGCTAAGCAGGGGGACCGACAAACATTGCAATAACAACTCCGTCAAAAAATATCTCGCTCCCTGTAAATCTTGCTATTAAAGGTGAAAAATTTTTTATGCACGCGCCTAACTCATTGCTGGGAGCAAAGTTGAAAGTGCAATCTGTTAGATCTGCATGTTATTTAGTAAGTAGCTGTAAGCGCAGTTTAGGACCAGTTGTTATTATTATTATTACATTGCATCAATTTTCATTTCCTTCATCTTTGCTTGTACCACACGATAAAAATCAGATAGACTCATAAATAACAGCGGGCTGCCGTTGCCGCTACTGCGTTCTTCCACATTTTTTGTTGTTGTTTGAAAGAAAAAACTCAACACTGCACCGGGCTAAGGAGAAGAAGGAAAAGTCGGTTCCTGCGAAATGAATGAAGTGAAGATACGATCAAAGAGGAGGAGGATGCCTGTAAAAAATTCATATTACTTATGTATATATTCAAACATTTCACAGTATGGTGCATTAGCACTCACTGCACCACCAGCAGCAGTGAAAACGCATCGCAACGCACTTCATAATAACACACCAAGAGGAACAAGATAAGCATTTTTTCTCCTTCCCTTCACTTTCTTGCAGTCGCATCCCAACTTGGAGAAATATAGTTGTCGGAGGAAGCAACATTTTTTTTGTCGGCGGGGCGATGATAGCGACGCGATGATGCTGGTTGCTGTGCTGTTGCTGTGTTGCGTGCTTTGTATGTATCTTTTTTTCACGAAAAACTAATAATTCTTCTATGCAGCAGCAGTAGCAGCAACAGCAGCAGTTCTCTGCATTCCCTGGAAGGTTGCAGTTTTCCCTGATTCGTGACATTGAATTGTTATAGTTGCAGTGAGAAGTCTGCTGCATGATGGAACAAACACAAACGTTACATTACATTACAAGTGTTTAAAGAAGAGCGTCGTTTGCTCTGTGTACTTATGTACGTATCTATCTCAAAAAAGATATTTGTATTTACTGGGAAAATAAAATTGTGTGAGAGTGTGAGATACAATGTTATCATCGCCACGTTTTCTCCGTAAAAGCTGAGTAAAAGTAAAAAGTATTTACCTTTCTTCATCATGCCGTGTATTTTTTAAAGATTCTCATCACATTCCATATATCTTTTTTCTTTCTTCACAGTTTCCCCCTCTTCTCTGCGTTTCCCTTTCCTGTTGTACTTTTTTAGCGGAAAAGTTCCTCCTGTCGTTACATCCTCATGTTCATAGCCTTTCTCTCCCAAATGATATATAAGACTTTTTGTTACTCCGCGTATTAGTAATGTATTATTACACTCATTTTTATATATTTATTTGCGTGTCGCACACCCACTCTGCTGGCATTGGGTTCACAAAGTTGTTAGTAGTTAGAAGAAGTGCGTCTGAGATATTATTATGATATTTGTCACTGTGCAGTGCACACATTGAGATATAAAGAGAAAATGCAAGTGCGCGAGAAGGTTTAGAGGTCTCCAGATTTATTGTAAAGTACAACAGAAGAAAGTAAAGGAATAGCAGTGGAAAACTTTTTCTTTGGTTGTGTGGATAGGAAATTCCACGGAGAAAAATGGCCTATTTTACTTGATATTGTTGCACTGTAGCATTTGTAATGTAAGTATTTAGAGTTCATAAAAATCATGAAAAGATACGTATATCTAGTATATAAATTGTGTAAACTCTGATCATATTTTTATGAATGCAGTGCACCGAAAGAAAGATTTTTCTTCTTCGCCACGAGTAAAATAAAGTAGAATGGAGTGAAAGAAGCCAGAGGCGATGAAAGAGTAGATGAAGAGAGAGACAGTTCATATTTTTATATCAAGTCCGCCGGAATCTTGTTCTTTGTGCTTTGTAACTGTCTCGCTCTGACTCGCTCTGTGCAGCCTTGTACAATTTTACTCTGCCTTCATTTTACTTTGATATTGTACACTCGGTCTGGTCTGCATTGTGTGAAAGAGTTGTAGTTGAAGTTTAGTTTCTGGGGAAAAGAAGCTTTGTGCTGAAGAAAGGGAAAAGAAGAGGTGGAAAAGAGATGTGATGTGATGTAACTTGCTTTTATTTTCGCTACACTGGATGAATGGCAAAATAATATTTTCATGTGTTACATCATCTACATACCTACATTTGCTTTGTTAATAATAATAAGTATAAAATGATACAAAATCAGTGAGTTACTACCTCCTAGCATAGATACATAAGTGATGGCATACAAAAAGACTTGTTCTTGTCTGCCTATCGTTTCTTTCCTATCATCAGTATCTCTGTTCCTCTTTCTGAGCAAAATGCCTTCAAGTCTTAAATCTTGTGCTGTTTTGTGTCTCTCTTATTTATTGCTATGAGTCTTCTACTACACAAATAATAGACGCTTCATCACGACGTATTCAGTCTGAATAAAATTATGTAAAGTATTCGTTTCTTCTCACTTATACTTGTGAAATGTTGCAAGCGCATCGAGCCAAGCCGAGCGAAGCCAAAGCCAACGTCCTCGGATACCGCGACCACGTTAACCCTATCGTACCAAAAAGAAATTATGGTACATTGCTTGCTGTCGGTCGTTCGTTTTGTGAAATTCCTCTGCCTTTCCTTTCTCCAAGTCACGTGGCGGTGCAAATGCAGACTAGTTCTGGAAAATTTATTGAAAGCATGCTCTGCCTAATGACTACGCAGATATTCTTCAATATATAGGTAGCCTGAAACTATTTCTCAAGATTTATGCATCTTTGAGTGACTCACGTGACACCTGCGAAATCTTTTTTTCTAGAGCGACTGACGAGAAATGCGACACCGCCACCACACAAAGCAAAGTCGAATTTTCAGTTCAAGCAGTGCGTTGTGAGTCTTCCTGAGGGGTCTCAGAGTTATGAGTGTGAGCACTTGATGGGAAAGTTGTGAAACGGAAAATTTGTGTTGTCGATCCTGTCATAGATAACAAGGCCAACATCCTGTTTTTGATTAATTCTCTTATCTGCACTTGATATCTCCGCACACAATTACATTATTACAGTGTGTTCAACTCTCGCATTATTATTATTAAGTATTATTATAGTTATCGTTACGGCACACTGTTCAATGTAGGGTACGGTGTATTTCTATGTAAACGGTACAAAGTATAGCTATACGACGTGGAACACGCTATTTATTATGTTTACACGACATACTTTACACGAAGCCAACCTCGAGCCATTTTCCTTTCAGAAATTTTGGTGTCGTGAACTTTGCAAAGTAGTGTAGGAGGCAATACATTTCTTTTATTTTCATTACGATGAAAGAAAGTTAAAGTGGTGAATGCGTAATGGTAGTGTAGCAGTGCCCTTTTTCAAATGTGTATGCAAATATTTTCCGACAAACCTGGAAAAGGGAGGGAGTCAGAGAGTTTGGTTAGTAGATCCAGATAGTGTAGCACAGGTCTAGTCTGACTAAATAATTCCAGGGAAACTGAAAATGTGTGTGGTCTTTCATCAATGTTTACTTTCTTGTTTTTTCACCGTGCATATCACTAATGCCTTGCTTCCTTATTTTATCCAAAATACTTGCCTCCACTTGCAAAATACATAACATTAAACGAAGAGCAAACAAAGGAAAGAGAACGAAAGGAATGAGAAATATCAACAGAAGTAGCTGAGAAGGAGCAGCAAAGGGAGCAGACAAGATAGACATAAAAAAGAAGAATTGCAGCTGACAGGACGTGGAGCGTAACTAACGTACATAAACAAGTCTAACGATCTCCACTTCAATCACATGTCGTCTACAATGACTACCTAATAATTTGCATAAGAGTGCAAAAAAAAACAAGCAGACTTTTATAAGCGTCATGAATCTTATATTAAGACTGTCTTAAGCAAAAGCAGTTAGTTTCAGGCTTGTGAGTGCAAATTGTGTAAAAGTGGAGCAGGAGGCAAGTCACATGTGCCGACCGCTTGAATTGTTAATTAGAAGCCGTCTGCTTTCCTTCATTCCATTCAATTTTACAGATTTTCTTGAATAAAAGATATTAGGAAAAACGTAGTCAAAACTTTTCAAGCTCAGCTTTACTCTCTTGCTCTCGCTGAGATAAGTTCAGCCGAGTTCAGTTTTTTATACTTCTTTGCCTTGGAGGGAAAATAAACAAAATCATATTATTATTAATGGGACCATTTCCTCGGTAGTTTACGTAATGAACTGCTGCACACTCCATTTTTGTAAACTGCGTCTTCGCTAACAACACGAAGAAAATGGATGAGACGAGTCCTTTTCTTTTACTGCGCAAAGATCATCTTTTCACATTGGGAAGGAAAGGGGCATTTCTCTTTAGTGAATTAACGACGCTACTTATGTGCTTTTCAAGGGAACACAAGAATGAGCTTCTCTTTTTTATTTCCACACTGGAACACATAAAATAATAAAATATTACGGAAAATAAATACTTTAGAAAGTGTTGAGAAAGTGGGATTGCTTTTGTTTAGTTCTCAAAACGAAACGGACCTTTTGCCTCTTTCTCTCTCTGCACCTGAGAATCTCAGTTCATTCAGTTAGTCCACAACATCAACTTTTGAGTTTTTTAGAGAGTAGAATCAGAAGTCACAATGTGAGCAACATCCTTCCCGACAAAAAATACAGGGAATTGCTTTCTGTGCTTCTGCTGAAGAAAATAGATTATTATTGTTGCTCTTGTACGTTTTATTATGATTCTTCTTTTAAAATAGAATAAAAATATTAGGGAATGAATAGGAGTATATTGGAATGTAAATGAGAGCAGCAATATCTGTAATAATCCTGATAATATAATGGCCCAACATTCCCTGTATCAGCTCGCATTACATTTCACTGAATTTTATACACAATTTTATTTCACTCTCTTTACTCTACTTTATTATTAGGTGTTCCGGTTCTAAGGGTAATAATGTGTTTTGTCGAGTGACTGAGTAAGAGAGAGGCGGGCTGCTGGTGCATAATACGATTATCTGCTAAAAAGTATTTCCCTCGGGCTATTAAACAAGTCTAATAAATGCACGCCTCAATAAATTCTTATGATGCTCTGATTTATTTATTTAGCTGTTAGTTAGTGTAAATTTATTTTTATTTATGTATCACCACTCACACAACATGAGGCACAGTGATGCGATAGCAGAACATAGTAACATCACACGCATTACTTTTCCCTCGCAATTCTCCCTCTTCTTTTATTTTACTTCTTTTTATTCTTCCTTTCTTTTCTTTGCACTTGGCTGGACCGCTCGCTCGTGTTCAGTGGGACGCGATTTTCTCCTCTGATATACATAAATGTGCAGTTTGCTAGAAAGAGCGATAATATGGGACATAACGGATTTTAATACCCACATCATTCTCCTCTTTCGCCGTAGCCTCTTTTTTCTCCCTCTTAAGATAATAATAACAAGGGAACGTTGTACGTAGGTGAGTGGGTAGGTAATGGAGAAAAGAAAACTTGTTTCCATTTTACACAAAGAAGAAATGGGAAAAGGCAGCCGTACCATAACATAACATAAAGTAGCAAGGAGATAGTAGCAGACGATTGCAGCCAGAGAAAAGATAGGAAAGGGACGTTTACGTCCGCAAAACAAGAATACATGTGCAGTTTATTCTAACTCTTTTTGTCTGAGCTCGTCTCACGCGTGAAAGAAAGAAGTGAAGTGAATCAAGTTTTTCTGGTGGATGGGACGGAGATGCCATTACGTCGAGAGCATCGTGATCGTGATATCTGGAAAGAAGAGGAGGAGGAGGAGGATCGCGACGATGATGATGACGATGATGATGGCGATGGTGACTATGGTATCACATCACCATACGATATGATACAAACGAAACAAAAAGGAGGTGCTGATATTTCTCGTCGTCTCGTCATCGATATAAATTATATAAAGGCCATTTTCACTTGTAGCAATAATAATAATAATAATATTTCTATGCAGATTTTGTTGGAAACCCGGTCTCCAGTACAATAATATTACCCCGTTTTCCACACGAATGAGTGAAAATTGAACATGGAAGGGAGAATGTGCCTATTTTTTATTGAGCTTTCTCTCCCATTTCAGTTGAATTACAGCATGTCTGTTATGTTGTGCTCAAACTCTGCCTTGAGCAACTTTCCTTCACCAGCTCAGTTTTTGCCCTATTTTCTTTCTTTTCACCAATGCTCAGCGCACTCAGCTCAACTCAATCCCATGTTCGATACATCGCACCCGTATAAAGCGCGAGGTTGCGTATTAACGACTCCACTTGCTGTGCGCGTATTTTCTCTGAAAATAGTATAGTAAATATGCGGTATGAATAGACAATATTTCGCACATATCTCTGCACCGCTCACTGCTCCACTTTTCACAAGAGAGATTGCAGCAATGGTTTGTTCCCACCATTCGGATTTTTGTTGTTTTATGGAAAAAGTCAAAGAAAATTGTAATCGCACACAGACACAGGCAAGGCAGAGAAAGCGAAAGCCCTGCGATCATTAGAGTCGTGATCTTACTGATGTACTTACGTAAGGCTGGTAATACCTGATGCAAAAATATGCTGATGAATGGAAAATAGCGATAAAAGTACTACAATAATATTTTCATTTTCTCTCTGAATTTCTGCCGAACAAAGAAAGGGAAAAGAGAAAATCTCTACACAATCACAATTGTGATCCTCTGATAGAATTTGGAATCGGATGAAAGGAACTGATGTGAGTTGAGCACTTTCAAAATCCTTTTTCACAAAGAGGCGAAATTGAAAGGGCGCCAATAATCAGATCATTGATTGTCAGAGTAAGGAAAGAGCATCTATTTTAAACGGCTGTTCAACAATTGTAGACTAGGAATCTAATGCTACTTTAATTTCCATCCGAAAATTAGTTGGTTGTTTTCCTTTGCAAATAATAATGCCGGCTGTAGAATAATAACCTTCTTCCATCAACTTGTTTCAAAAAGATAATAAATTTAAAAAGCTGGAGTTCTAAAAATATTCTCGCTTGGGTGAAAATTTCGGTCGATATTTAGCATCTTGGAGTGAGCTGGTTTAGTTTACTATCTATAAATGAAATTTATATTTGCACACTACATCTTTTTAATTGTACTCATTTTAAAACAGTTACCATCGTCATCATCATTCTCGATTTTTTTTCACTAAATCCGCCGCAAGCCACAAAGAACTTTCTCTGATTTTTTTTCAAAACTTATTATCTGATGATGCCAATGACGAAGACGATTGTTGCGTATTATGTGTTTATATAAGTACGAGGATAAATCCACCCTAATAAATACAATATCCCGGAGACACATATTATTCCGCTAGAGGAGTCACACAAAAAAGAATTCTCACACTGCTGCTCTCTCTATGCAATATTTATATATATTTTTTACATCCGTTTGCTCATTCATTCATTGAGTCAGTCAGTCATTCATTCGCTTGTATCAATTTTGCCACTCCGTTCATTCCTATTCTCGACTCAGCTTCTTCCTTCTCATTCTCATTTCTTTCTCAAATCTGAGCGAAACGAGGTAGAATGACGCACTGCAAACGCCCCTCTGCATACACATATGCACAATACCCCATTTGAATCTCTGTGAGGCAAACTAGAATTTGAAAATGGGATGGAGTAAAGTGTGAGAGATAAGGCGATTACGGAGCACAGTTGAAAAAAGTCTAGGTACATGCTTACGCAGAGAAATGCATATTTTATATTGCTTTCATCATATGAAACTGTAAGAAGACACACATTTTCACAGGAGGTTCCTTGATTTCTGTCTCTCTTCCCTTTTTTATGTTGCTGCTCAGCGAATCTTAAAAGGACTTGGATACGGAACAGAGAGGAAGAAAAGAATAAAATCTCTTTTTCTCTTCTCCAGTTGAGGAAAAAATGAGAAAAAAATAGTTGTAACGATATTAGCAAGCAATATAATATAAAAAAGAATATCATGATTCGCGTCCTCTCTCACCATTCTCATCCTCATCGGAATATTTTGTGTAAGGATTAAATGTATGGTAATGTAGACATTAAACCGAGAACAAGTTGAGTTGGTGAAAGTGGAAGGAATCGAGTATAAGAATAAGAGAATGAAAGTTCTCATTCTGTGGTTTTCTCGTTGCCACAAGTTGAATACTTGAGAGAAGAGAGGGAAAGAGAGACGCACATTACTGAGAGCCAATGTATGTATTGAGATTGAGAAGGAGGACGGAGTGAAATAAAGTTGAACGGTTTGAGTAGGAAAGTAGTGTGATTGTGTGATGTGATGTGGTACATGCAATAAATATACTCTATTATCTTATATTATTATATGCCATGGTTACATAACAACCGAGAAAATTTGCTCAAAGATTCGTATCTCATTTTTTTGAAAAGCAAAGAAAAGCAGGTTTTTCTTTTGTCGCTATTCATTTTATTTTTTAAAATTTAGTACCTACCACAATGCAGCAGCAGGAGCAGGAGCAAGAAAAAAGTGTAAAGTGTAAAATATAATTCTCCTTTTCCCTCTATATCATCCAAAGCCATCACATTATTACGCCTTTTATGTGTGATATGATTACTTTCTTGTGTGAAATAGATATCTTCATTTTCTGTTCCGCTGGCTCTTCTCTCCTTCGCACAATGCCGCTCCTCGATCTTTCCTTTCAAACATCTTCGCCAGCGTTTGTCTACTCGAGAATAGAAAGGGAGTGGAGAAGATGACACAAAAAGTTTTACATTTTTTCTCCCCACTTTGCGTGAAAAAAATATCTCGCAAATTTAACAGAGAATAGTGCAAATTACATATTATCACACATGAATATATTATTGCTGCATAATAAAAAAGTAAGGCGGTGCTGGAGCTTTAGACTATTTGGTGTGTGTAAACCTGTTCTGTTATTATTACTCAAGTAATAAAAAAGGAAATAAAAAGAAGACTCGGCTTCCTCCGCCTCCGCCTCGCTTCCTTTTTCTTATTTTTTACTCACTTTCTTTTTTTCAACTTGTGCGTCTCTTTATAATAATAATAATAATTTATAAGAGGCAGATTTAACGAAGGTTTTTTATGCATTTTAAAAAGCTTTACTTTTTTCATTTCTCTCTCTCAAATTGTAAAATCTTTACGTTACGTTACGTTTATTACATTATGTAGACTATTACATACGCAAAAAAGGCTATTCGCCCTTTTCATTCATTTCCTCATGTTCATACCTGAGAAGTGTTTTTAAGTGTTTCCATTTCTCAAAAATGTAAAATATAAAATGGCCACTTTTCACTGTGAGAGGAACGAGGTGCAAGTAGAAGAGGAATATTTTATCTGAATAAAGTGGCTTGTACGCGACAGACAACTGAAGGAAGTAAGAGTAACGTGGAACGGAGAATAAATACGTATTTTTAGCAAAAAGAAAATGTCAACATACTTTCGCATAAATCTAGTAATTTCTCGCCAATCTTTTTATTTTCTGCCTTTTCTGCATTCTCTCAAAGTTTTCCTTTTCACTTTGTGAAGAGTCTTTCTTTCTAGTTAGTATCAAAAGTAGAAGAAAGGACAAGACAAGGAGTGTGAGCAGATCACAAAGAAACACGAGTGAACAGGGAACCTGCTTCAGACTCTGTTTCCTTCCTTCCTCTCTTCCTCGTCTAGCCTGCTGCCTGCTTGTTTAGGAAAAGATGGAGAGCGAAAATCGCAACTATTTCTCTGGTGCATTGTTAGTTGTGGATTCCAATCACTTCCAGCCAACTCAATATTATTTGTTCTCCTGAAAAATGTATTATTATTACTGCTGCTATCATTATTATTTTTCTTCCTCCTTACCACACAGTGAAAGCTTTTCCGCTGTATAGCGCGTGGTATGGAAAATGTATCAAATGTAATCCCAAACTAGGAGCTCATATGTCGAACCCGTCCACTTTTTATAACCTTTTTGACACTGGAGCAAAGCAACAAATCCTGCGAGGGTGAAACTTGAGTATTGCTCTTCTCTTCCCACCAACCGCCACACATCACACATACCTACATAAACATCGAGATCAGCATTTCAGAGCCAGACTTCCGACCATCTCAATGCAATGCGATGGCTCCGTAGACATTATCAAAACTCTGTCTTCCTTCACTTTCACATTCACTGCGGCCTTTCCTCGTTCCACCTACTCCAGATCCGTGGCCGTGTACATAATAAGTGACATAAATCGAATCTTTTCTGGGAAAAAGATGGACGCATGATACGTTTGTACGTACGTATATCATGCCACTCTTTGTGTATAAGTAACTTTGTTTTGTAAAGGGTCATCCAATTTTTTGTCAAGTCGTTCAACCTTGCAGAAGGAAGTGGGTAGAGGAAAGGGATTTTCTTTGAAGAAAAAGACGAAACGAGAAATGGATATATGAGGCCGTTACGGTTTTGTTTTTATTATTGTAACGGTTATATAAAGCTACATTTCTCTATCTGGGTTAGAGGTTACAGCAAATAGAAAATAGATACCTATGTATACCTATATATATACCTATGTACATAAGTAGGTTTCGTTATCACTCTCGTCGCATCGCATCGCACGATCATCATCAACAGAAAGAAAGTTTCTAGCCGGAACAAGAAAGGAAAAGTCATAGAAAGAAAATTATAGTTTGTCACTGTACTGAAAGTTCTAAGATTGCATGAGGTATATTCGTATATAACCTCTCTGAAGAGAAAAGGAAACGCTGAAGAGGTTTCTTTCTCCCATCGCTAGTTTCCAACTTCCACCTTCCTTCACCTATTTTATATATCTTGAAAATATACAATATCTCTTGTGTGTTTGTGTACAGCTGCATTTCCCGTCTTGGTTCGGTCGTCGCTGTTACACTGTTGACTTTAACTAACCCGCTTGTTCCGAGTGTAAATGTAGACAAGGTAAAACGAAGACGACGAGAGTAAAGAAACGTCTGGCTCTAGCTGGCTGCTGCTGCTTGGCTCGGAGCTGAGCTTGAGTTCGCACTTGGAGAAAGTAAGGCGACATGGACATAATTCAGGATAAATAAGGGTCTTAGCAGACATGAAAAATGTGTTCACGCATTCCCTTGTCATAAATCCGTTCCCAAGATCCAACTGACAATTGTCAAAGGAAGAGTCGTGGAAGCTAGGAGAAAGTGAGGCCGAGAGTGAAGGAGAGAATAAGGCACGAGGATGAAATGTATGACAGTGCAGTTGAGCTTGACACGGGTTTGGAGAAATGTATTATATCGTGAAAATATAAAAGGATGAAATATGGTATCCAATCAATCTCTTCACAATACATAACCAGCTTCTTTCAGAGTTAAGCTCTGACTTTGACTCTGCCTTTGGCTCTCGCTCCAACTCTCACTCAATCTCAAACTCACCCTGTAAATACTCACTCAATATATTGATTTATATTTATTAAATAAAGGTGCTTATTTTAAGAGAAATAATATTTTCATTATTATTTTCATCGACTCCTCTCAACTGTCTCCGCGTGTCAGTGCCAGTCTCACACAACTTTAATTTTATCTAACTACCGACTCTGAACTTTGACCTATTCCAGCAACAGCCAAGTCAAAAGTGAACGTTATTGGATTGTCCCATTTTGATTCATCACTTTTCCTTTATAAATATAATAAGGGATTCTGGCTGCATGTTTGCAATGCAAATCTAATATGGTAGGAGGTAGGTGCTCGAATTGCAAAAAATTGTCTCGACGGCAAGAAATGAAATGGGTGTCAGAAGCAGATTTGAGAGAAAATTATAAGCGAACATTTCTTCAAAGAAAGCAGTGCAACGCACTCGCAACTTTTTTTCTGCTCTGCTGAACCCCAATCAATCTTAACTTTCATTGCCGGTCGGCGCGCCGAGCTGTTTTTCGTTTACTTTTCTCACAAAAACAAAATGTTATTCCCCCCTGAATTAAGCGAGGGATCTAGACGCCTCGGGAAAAGTGAAAGTAATTGTATTTACTTAACGACAAAAGACAAATAAAGAAATTCACATTTTCTTCTATTCGAAAAGTGTTCATGTTCACTAAAAGAAAGAAATAAATTCTACTTTGAGTTATTGCTTCATCTAGCTTTATATTTATAATTATATCATTTTTATATACGAACAAAAAATGTGATGATGTATGTTCTCATGCTCCAATTAAGGGTGTAAAAATTCTATTTGTTTTTGTGTTTGCAGGTGCCAAAAGAAGAATGGGCTGACGAGCAGTGGCAACAAACATTTGTCCATTTCCATCGCTCTCGCAATGGGCGCAATGCTGTCCAAAGAACATGGGATCACAGTCTTGGGGATCAACTTCGTCTGGGATGTTTTCCTTCATCGCCATACCTTTATCAGGTACAGTCATAAGAAAACCTTGGGTATTTTGGAAAACCCAAAGGGTATGAATGTTAATGGGTTAAAACAGGTATTAATGGGGTTTATACAATCTAGAAATAAATAATACCTAATGCAGTAACATTGAGCAAGTCTGGACCGTCTGCCGTCGAAAAGTCGCCTGTATTGTTGAAAGGAACACACTTATAATATAATTGACACCTTTAAAATTTACATACTCCAATGTTGCCCACTTAACCCATTAAACCGAAAGTTACATTTCAGGTAGGTTTCTTGAAACCCGGTACTTACCCACCTAATATTGCCCACTCGCTTGTATCTGATCAGGTGGATATTGAAGATACGAAATATAAAATATATTATCTCATAAATAAATACTCCTCAAGTCAACACCAATTCCTCCATTATTTACTAAAGTAAAGCAAATAGAATTTCCTTCTCCCTCAAATCTCCTTTCTCATTTAACCGACAAGCAGAGTGGAGTCGAAGATAGCGAAAAGATACATAACTTACCTACATAGATTCTTTTTTAACAGTTCCATTGTTTCTTTCTCCACTTTTTCCTTTCCCTCCTCCCGTTTCACCGGCTTTTCAGAAAAGCCGTCTCGGAAGCGAAAAAGTAAGTAAACGTCTCATCATCGTAATGATTATCACGATCATCATGATCATGATGATTCACAAACAAGTGGGGAGAAAAAACGAGCGGAGGCACAGCAACTTACACGATCATCGTCATCATCATGATTCCTATTTATCTATCTTTCCTTTTGCCCTTTCTCCATTTCACACATTTCCATTTCTCGGGAAAGCGATAATAGACAGAGAAAGGAGAAAGAGGAGAAAAGTGAGGTTTCGCCAAACACCGCCATAACTTTTGGCTGCTGTTACCCTCTTTAACAAATATAATATATCTTCTCTCTCTCATTTCCAAGAAAATGTGAGCGGTGCTAAAGTAAAGAAGAAAAGAGTACAGTGAAGAGAGTAAAAAAGAGCAACCGATAAGAAAAGAAGAGGCAAGGTGGGTGTGCATGGCGCGCGTGGGGTCTCTCTATAAACATTTGTACTCATCATGATCATGATTTAGCTGCCTCTGTAATGCTAAATCCACATTTGCTGAGAGAGAGAGGTATCTTTGTTAATGCAGTCAAGTCTCGAGGTTTTTTTTTCTTTCTCATGAATTTCATCAAGCCTGTAGCTTCTTTGTGTTTAAAAACGAACTAGATTGCACGTATGTAGTGAAATGCAGAGAGAAAAAGTCGAGACGTTTTTGCTGGCAGCGAACAAGTTTGGTGTGGCATAAAAAATTACTTCTCTTTTTTCTTCTCTCGCTCCTCTTCTACTTAGTTTGCATTGCATCGCATTGCCTTCCTGTTAGTTGCTCGTTTTTTTCCCGGTTGTGTACATTACATTACATAAATACCTACTACGTATCTACTTACTTACCTTAAATACGTCTCTTCTCTCTGTGTGTAGAGATACATCATCTGCTTTTTTTAAGGATTTTCGCTCCTTCCTTCCGTAACGGAAGTTCCGTTACTCTGATCCAGGGTTCTTGTTGCTCTTTTTCTATCTACTTATTTCGAGAGATGAGAGAGAAAAATCAACTTTCTCCTTCTTTACGTTTCAAGAGCAGAGAGATAAAAAGATTCGTTGTGCTTATAATATTTCAAATTCCTAGTGCTTCCCTTCACTTTCTGCCGTGTCGGATGAAAGAAAAGTGGAAAAAAGTGAAGGAGGCAGAGGCGAATTATTCCTTTTTTCTTATTCCGTTCCTGCTAAAAAAAGAAAAGATTACCCTGACGCCGATGTGTGTGGTGTACGTATAATTCCTCGCTCAGAGCATCTCAACTTGGAGGAGATAAAAAAGGAATGTACAAATTCCGGATGATATCGCACGCACTCCTAAGCTCACGTTTCACGTGGGGAGAAGAGAAAAGATACATGGCACAGATATGGCTTTCCTGTTTGTTCCTTTCATGTACGTATTTATTAGCGACTTTGTATCCAGCTGCTTTCAGCTTTACGTACCTTAGGTATAGGCCAAAGAAAGGAGTCAGCAGCTTAATGCAATGAATATTAATAAGACTTTCCCTGATACATTCTCGCTTCTCTCGTCTTATTTTCTTTCTTCGTTCTTCACTCATTTCTCTCTTTTTTTCTCTTTCAGCTACTTTTCAATACGCCAGATCACTTCAGAGATGAAACAGGTGTTGAAGAGACTTTTCGTCTTGGCACTTGGGGTAAGCTCTTTAATTTATCTACTTTACTTTCTCCACTCACTTACTGCTAGTTTTTGTAGTGATACTGAAAAACAAGCGCTACAAAATATCCGCTCGTAATTTTTAATCCTTTACATATTTCTGGGAATTTAAAAATAATTAGTGACTAAAGTCTCCTCTAGCAATTTGAAATGTTAAATTGTTTCTAAATGAACCAGTTAGTTTTTAGATAAGAGAAAATTGGAGCTCTTTGAGTTAAATTTTTTCTTTTCTTTCTTTTTTTGTGTTTTATGGACTAGCACAACTTAAGTTAGAAAAAAATTTGCATGGATGTCGAAAGGGAATGTAATGTGTGCATAATGTGACAATTGATGTGAACACTCAACTTTCTCTCGTTACGTCCACACGTAAAGCCTGTCTTTGAAAAGAGGAAGAAAAAGGAAAAAGTTTTTTTTCTTTTCGTGAAGGAAAGCAGAAAAGAAGCGAAGTCACCAACTTAACAATTACACTTTACTTTCTGTTTCTTATTTATTTTGCTGAGAGAGCGTTTTCAAAGGAGAGTGCTGGGACGGCCAAAAGTGACTTTAAAAGAGAAAAAGTTTTGCGAATAAATGAATGAATGAATAAATGAAGAGGAGACAGAGGCAGAGCTGAGCATGCAGCAGAAAACTCTGCCTATTCTTCGACTACTTACTACAACTATCCATTTTAAACATGTGTCTTCCCAGCTCAGTGATACTTTTTCTTCACTTTTCACCGTAATGTACTTCCGTGTGCATAAGAAAAGTTGGAATGAATGAATAAATGGAAAGTGAGTGAAAGATCACATTACACAAATATCACAATCGAAGTGGAAAGAGATAGATAAATGTTTTCAAATAAAAACTTACTTTTCGCGCTGCTGAACCAACTGCCACTGAAACCGAAGCTACTTCATTCATTCATACTCTTTCTTGGATGTTTCTTTTTATTACGTATTTGAATTCCTTCTTAAATGACATTTTCACTTGGACACGTGTACGGTATGAATGAAGTATTTGTATAAAATAGTTTTTAGAGAAAGAAAACACGAGTGAATGAAAACGAAGGCATGGGCATTGAGAATGGAAAGAGGAAGACAAGAGAAAAGAAGAAACATTATGTCCAACTTTTTCTTCCGCCAAAAAAAGTAAAGTGACTCTAGTCTACCTTAACAATTGTTTCATAAATAAATGATAAGAGCTTTACGGACTACCGACCCACTTGTGTAAAGAATGGAGGCAAATCTACTCAACAAGACAAAAGACTATAAAGTGCAGTAAGCACGTAAAAAACAATGGACACGTTCTACTCAAAAATTCCTTTCACCACCACCGCACCACCACACATTACTCGTACAGCGATCCCATTCGCGGTTTAAATCTGGCATCCAATAAATATAAAATATAAATAAATATGTACATAAGAAATAGCGTGGGGAATCCCATTCAAATTTTTAATGGACGATAAAATAATGTGATGTGCTTTATTATTCATTTCAGGCCTTTGCCCTGGTCTGCTTCCGAATCCTAATGCTGCAGGGGTCATTGCCACAATTCTCTGATCAAGACAATCCAGCATCATTTACGCGCTGTAAATACACTAGGTAACTTGACGCAACTTTATTTCTCCCTTATTCATTCACTCAAAGCAGAGCCGTTATTTATTTACAGCCTTCCGATAACATTTATCAACTCTTTCGGTACCCACTCCAAGTCCAACTCCAACCCAGACTTCCAACAAAAGCAAAGCAAAGCAAAGGGAAATTCGAACAAAAAAGGAAATTTCTACTCTTTTTCGTATTTCTTTTCGTTTCGTCGTGTGTCACCATGATTAATTTCGGCACCTATCACCAACAATCTTTTTCTTTTCCTCGTTCCCGTTGTCCTGCTTGTTTTCCAAAATAGTCTTTTCATAGACTGCTAAACGCGAGCCAAATAAATTGTAAACAAAAAAGGAAGTCAGTAGTTCGTTCCCAGGATATTTTCTCTGGTGATGCAGAACAGGAAAAAGAAAATAAAGAAAGAATTGACTAAAAACATAACTGATTGGAACAATTCCAGATTTCGGACCTTTGCATATTTGCCGGCGTTCAACTTTTGGCTTTTACTTGCACCCGTCTCTTTGAATTACGACTGGCAAATGGGCTCGATCCCACTGATATCCAGCTGGACAGACAATCGTTTTCTCATCTGTCTCACTTTTTATGCCCTGCTCTTCGCCTCATGTCTCTACGCGATTCTCTGCAAGGTAAAAAATCAAACTGCCTTTTCTATATTTTTATTACCACTACAACTTTATTTCGCAATAAAATATGGCCGTGTGGCATGAATAAATATTTACCCGTTTAACATCGCTTGGTTCTTTAAAAAATATAAAAAGACGATCAAAGGTTAGAATGACGATGTCTGGGATTCTGAATTTAATGACGGCAATAAGACGCCTGTTGAATTAATTTGAACTGAATGAACCAATCTCGATTTCAAGCAGCTCTTGAGCACTTTTCTAAAAAGATTCAAGTGGAGAAGGGACAAACTGTTTCTTTTTAGAGTGAAGAAAGGCAGAAAGAGAGCAAAAGTGAAAGTGAAACTGAAATCGAGAGTGTTTGATGTGTGTGCACGTACATACGGTAGAAACATTTCAATCACAATAATATTCTTATGTAAATAAATAAAAATGAGCTTCCTTCCTTTAACAAACGAAAACTGATTTTCTCAATCCGTCCCAAATTTTCTTTTCCAGGAATAAGAGAAAAGCCAAGCTTTTGAAATATCAAAGAAATTGACTGATACTTTCTTCGTAATAGCGCGAGAGGGCTGACTCGCAGAATTTTAATAAAGGCTGTATTCTTATTTAATGATAGGCATTTCGAAAGAGAGACAAAACAAAAATGTCTAGACTACACTATAGACACAGTCAAAATATTATTTACGTTTTCTGAGATGCCGATGAGAGAAAGTAAAGCAATCTATGAGCAAATAATAATAACTTTTTTCTTCCCACTCGAGAAAGTAATGATAGAGGAAATGACGGAATTGAAAGAATGCAATGCGTAGAACAAGCATTGCGAGTGATTGTGTTGGCGGAAGAGTCAAGTGAATGATTCCCCGAAGAAAAAAATATGTGAAGAACAAGAGAAAAAAGGGGAAAGAAGTTGAGAAGAGGAGCAAGAGAAAAGATGAAAAGTCCAAAAAGAAGAAAGTAGCAAGCGAGTGTGCATGTGGGGACGTGACTCGATAGAGATTCTTAATAGTTCATCGTTATAACCATAGTTAACGTTTCCTTCCCCAAGCTAAAAACTTTTTTTCGTCTTCTTCAGGAAAGAAAGAAATGTTATGAAGAAAAGTTTGGTGTGTCTGCACGAGAAAAAAAAAGCATTTTGATCGATCGACTTATTGAACTCGAAAGTATATATTAGAAAAAATAAGTATTATATATGTATTCACAGGGGGAAACTCGTCGAGATGTGGTGGTAGCTTTGACGTTCCTCATCATCCCCTTTATTCCGGCGTCTAACCTGCTGTTCCGTGTTGGATTTGTCGTTGCTGAACGGATTCTTTATATTCCAAGGTAAACAGCTTTTCCATTTTTTTCAACAAAAAAACTGGAAACTTTTATTTGAATCTTTCTTTTACTTGTAAGTAACCATGATACGCACTCCACAAAGGGAGAACGCTACTGTTTCTTTAAGATTGTGTACAAAGAAAGTCAAGCGAGTCCTGCCGCTGGATAGAGAATATCAAAGTAGTTTTTGTTACGTTACATTTACATTACATAACCCAACATTGGAAAATGATATTAATGAAAAAAGCTTGTTATATAAGAGGCATAACGATGGTGATGAGGTTGATGGGGAGAAAAAGCATTGTGCAGTTTTGAAAGTAATCGCTGCTACAACAGAGATCACCATTTTTGGTTGAAAAGGAAAAAGGATTTCCTTTTATTACGAGGAAATATTAAAAAGATCTAAATTTACATTGCTTTGGGAGAAAATATTGAATGAAAAGAGGAAAAGCTGGATGGAGAGAGCACAGCGTACAACAAACAAAGTAAAAGTCTTAGTCGTAATTGTAGCAATCCATAAAGTCAACAAAATAATAAAAATAATACTAAAAATAAAAATGTGGATGGAGAAAAACAAAAGCGAGAGCTTAGCTTTCCCTTTGCTTTAATATTTTTAACCTTCGCTTTTGAAATCCTTTGACTTTTTGTGAGTTCCCTTTGAGCCGCTCGAAGGATCTTTGAACAGGTTGACTATAAATATAAATATTACGTATATGTGCACAACAGAGGTAACGTAGCAAAGTACAAACACGTTCTTTGACTTTGGCAGCTGGGAGCAGAAATACCACAGCTCTGTTTATTGTTCCATCTTTCCCTCTCTCGTCTCTTTCCTCTCGTCAATTTTGGTTAAAGGAAAAGCGTAAAAAAATAGTCAAAGACACACTTCACTTTTTTCACAACTCTCATGTCAAAATTGAAGAAGGATCAAGAAGCCATAGGAATTTCTATCCACTGTTTCTGACTTTTTCTCCTGCTCTAAAAACATGCTGTTTGAGGAAAAAAGTAAAAAAAAAACGTAAAAAGTTTTTAAAAGGTGAAAGGGGTCAGAAGAAAGCAAAGCAGAGTGAGTGGAGAGAAAAAGAGAGAATCAACATCAACATTCTTCAGAAGCAACTGGAAAGGAATTTTTGTGTAAAAACTTGGAAAAAGAAAAGCAAAGAAAAAAGTGAAGTAACAGAGAGAGAGAGAGAGAGAGAGAGAAAGAAAAAGCTAAACTTGTTGACTTTCTTCTCTACCTGATCAATCTTTGTTTCTTTTCTTTCCCCTTAGAAACATTTTCCTTATAAAAGCCCTGTGCATCTCCACTGGATTATAATTCATTGTTTTATAAATGATCCGTGTTTTGAGTTTTGCCCCTTTGCTTTCTCCCTCTGTGCATTTCCGCTGCTCAAGTCACACAACTAGGAAAAATACGTTCGCCTACAACCGGCATTTCCCATTGTGCCCGGTTTAGCTGGCACCATTTCCAGACAGATTTATATGAATCTGAAAGAGTAATAAAAAAGCGGCAGTGAGAAAGAAGGAGAAAACGAGTGAGAAATTTTGTGCGCGCCTTTGGACCGACTGAGTGGAGTGCCTGGCTAATATTAATAAATTACTCGAGCACATAAATAATGCTGTAGATTTGTAATTGGAAAAATGATGGTCGGTCAGTCCACCGGTGAACTGGAACGCAAATTTAAGTACGCTAAAGTAGCTTTCTCCTTTCTCCTCAAGTGATGCATAAAACTGAATTAGGAGAAGCGGAACGATCCTTTACATTTCGAAAGCAGGGCAGGAAAGCGAGCAGACGAGATGAGAATGGAGCCGGTGAAGGAGAAGACGACTCTGAGAAAAGGAGTTGAGTGGAGCGTTGAAGTGAAAATTAGTTTGGAGCTAATTTCATTCATAAATTGGGAAAGAGCTACAGGTCTGCGTCTATTATTACACTGACTCCGCTCAAGTCAAATGAACAGCTATCAAGCAAGTGAGAGAGGGACATTCTTTTTCTCCACTCTATTTTCTCTACTTTCTCCCTCTCATGTCGCTCGCTCGCCTGCCTCTTCCCTTCCATTCCGGGAAAGACAGGAAAGCTATCGTTTATCAACTTAGGTATTCATGAAATATCCCCTTTTCTTTCCGCTTTGTAAGACAACTATGCACGGATGACGATGCAACTAATGAAACTCGGAAAAAGGCGAAATGGACCTTAGTGAATATTCACGGATTTAGCGGGTTAAATAAGTGAGAAAAAACAGCGCTTTGTGTTTTCCAGTCTAATGTAATGTGATATAACGCGAGAGATAGAAAAACGGAGAGAGTTAAAGCTTAAGCCTGGCCTCAGTTTTAGAGTTAGGTTCAAGTCGGGCTATATAATGTAGCAAAAAAGGCAAACGGCAACAACTTAGTTTCTTCTTCTTGTTGTTGATGCTGGTGAAAAGCTGCTGCTGCTCCTTTACAATGCATGCTTTATTGTGTAGTGGAGACACAGGGTAATTTCATAATAAAATAACACTAAATTCTCGTTTACTGGCTGCGACAAGAAAAACCATAGACATTGATATATATTCAGCCCATGAATGCCGGAGATGATGGGAAGGAAGTGAAATACGGGCTTGGTCATACTAACATAACATAACAACAAAAAGTAGGCATGCAGAGAGAAAAGGGTTTCGCTTTCTCCCTCGTAATATTCATTCTCTCGCAAATATTATCATTCCTATTACTTATTATAATGTGCTTCCCACAAAGCAAAAACCTTTCTACTTTACTCAACGAACCGGCTTTTTGGCTCCATTCGACACAATGCATACGTATGAAAGAAAGTGTTGCACGCTTTCACTTACTCTCCACTACGCTACATATTCACGTAGCAACAAACTGCAAAAAGGGTGTAAAGTAAGTGTAACGTCTACTTTGCCAGCTACGTACTTATTTGTTCACGGAACATTTAATGAACAGAAACGAGAGACTCGTATCATATTGAATCGTATCAAAATTTAGTGCGCGTTTCTCCATGTGGTCAAAAGGATTTCTAGGATCAGTTCCAGAGAGAAGCAGAGTAGTGGAATTACTGACAAAAAATGGAGGAAATAGAATATTAAGGAGTGTGATTAAGTAGGATAATTTATTTTATTTGTCTGTTTAATTGTGAGTGGAGCAACCAATATATCAAAATGCTTTTTGACAGTTTTGGTTTCAGTCTTCTCGTGGGTGCTGGTGCGGAAAGAATTATGAGTCTGAAACAAAAATCTGTGCACGTCAACCTGACCAAAGTATTCTTCCTCTTGCTCCTCTCCACTTTCGCGTACAAAACATGGACCCGGAATCAAGACTGGAGGAGCAGAGAGTCTCTCTTCACGTAAGTTTCAATCTGTAGCCCTTCTCTACTCTTCTTTTTCTTCGCTTTTTTTCGCTTTCTTTGTGAATAGACATTTCTCCCCATATCTGGTTCTATACGTTGTATATGCAATATAGCTAATTTAATAGAATAACTATTTTTCTCCACTTTCCATTTCTTTCCAATTTTCTTCCTTTTATACAATTTTCTTTCCAGACAAACGAAAAAGATAAAAAAAAGTAAATAGGAGCGATATGATGTTGTAGTCAGTCAATGTAGCAAAGTGAAGAGAGAGCATTGTTCATTTGAACGTGTATATTTTCATTTTGTATTTCCCATTTTCCTCCACTCACTCCACTCCATTTCTTTCCACTCTTCTTTTTTATATTTTCTCCCCTTGAATTTCGTTTTCTTCTCTGGAAATCACATTTCGAGAAATGGCGCGCGTCTCTCTGTACATCTGGGCATCGCAGACAGCGAGGAGCAGCCCCGGAGGACAGCTGGAGCTGAACACAATAAATAAATAGACATACCTGCCTGCCGCTGGAAAAAGCATCTTGTTCTTCCTCCATAAATTTTCGCCGAGCTCAGTCAGCTCACTCAGTGTGGATGATGGGTGATGGGAATGAGTGGTGGAGGAGATGTGATGTATAAAATGTGTGTATAAAATGTTGACGTAAAATTATTTTTCATTTCAGGCCATTTGTTATTGTCGATATAAAGTTTCATCTTACTTTTCTGTGGTTTCCTTAAACTTCCAGCCTCAATTTACACACTTCGAGTGGTGGCGAGTCACCCAAGAAAAGACGCCACGCCACGAGACACATGAGCCATGTTTTTCATTCCGCTCTGCTCTCCCTCTCTCCCTTTTCCTTCCTTCCCAGACACAAAAGCGAATCTTGTCCTGCCACTTGCTAGAATCCTCGTTTCACAGTCTATAATGCAGATAAAGTGAATCAGCTGGAGTTTCTTGAAACTTGTTCTTTACAAGAGTGGATGATGATGCCCAGGCGTTTTCCTTTTTTATCAAGTTCCTCGTCTCTGACTCACAGTCCCAACAAGCAAAGTTACTTTCATTCTAAGAATGCTAAAATGCGAGACCACGACCGTTTCCCCGCAAAACCTGGTCGCTCTCCGTTTTATTTCGTTTTTTAAAAAAGGTTCCCACAATTTTCAAGCAACCGGAGAGGGCCCAGTGCACGAAACCCAAGACTTTTCTTGCTGTGAGCGCAGACTGTCGTTTCCGTATAAAATATATATTAGATAGAATCCACTTTCCATGTTGTTCACCTGTCGCCCACCGGGGCCACAGGATAATTAGTGCTTCCTCTGATGTTCCAATCCGAAACATGCAGTGAAGCATTAAGACAGAGTGACATCAAAGAATTGTGTGCATCCCATACCTCTTCTTTGCCTCTTCTGCTTTTACTAAATCCAAAAATGAGAATGAAAAAAGCGTTCGCGAGAGACCGTTTCTGCCTATCTTGTGAAACTTGGGAAACCGAGCTCGTTAAAATGCTTTTCCTTTCCAATTCTTCTCTTCTCTCCTCCTGCTGTTGACAAGGCAAAAAGCAAATAACCTGCGAGCAGAAAAGAAAATATACATAAGCTTCAACAATCTATCCTTCCATCTTTGCTTTAGACTCCTGCCAACTTTCACTTTTATAATAGTCCGTTTCTTACTTAGTGTACAGAGCACACAGTTAAAACACTAATTCAACGAATATTTCATTTCCCGTTATTTTTTCGCGTACAGAGAAAACCCGCCTTGGTGCTGATTGCCACCCACCAAACGAACATAACACAACGCTCCTTCCTTGCCTAGCTTTTCTTTCCTTAAACATTGTCAATGATAAAATGTGCAACAATGGTAATTCCTGGCTTGCCTCCTTTCCGTTCCTTCCCCCTTATTTCATTTTTATATTCTTTCCCACAATGTGGTATGTAACGGTTTCCAATAGTGTACCAACCCCGTAAGTGTGTAAGCTTTCAGACAAACAAAGAAGAGAATTGGATAGTTTCAAATTCAAAATCACACACAAACGTCCCTTCGGTCAGCATCCAGTTGCGGTGGACAAAAACGCCAAGTATATTAGAAAGCGCTTAAAATAACCTCACTCCAACCACTCCAACTCAAATAACCTAACAAAAATCAATAAAATCAAACTAGAAGCGGAGTGACCTCTAGGTCAACCGAGGTCACCAGGGGTCAAGTATAGTCATGGTTTGAAAAAGTCCGAAACCCTTTCGGAAATATTTTCATCCGTCACATGCTATAACTACTGTATAGCCAACATCCAGTTGCGGTGGATTAAAAACACAAAGTGGGTGGTCTTTGGATCGATCCACCGAAACCGGATGCTCAACCTTCCCTTTTTACTGACTCTACTTCATTTTCTTGTCACTTCTCTCTCCCACTTTAGTCCCTGTGTTGTAGTCCTGGATATTTCATTCTGAAAATTGCATACCCTTTTTCCTGAGTCGGTCTTTAATTTAAACGAAATTCACCGGTGACGTTTTCTTTTGTTCCTGTTTCTGGCCGCTCATTGCCCCTTCCTATTAATTTGTCATGCAAGAAAAAATATAATTATTCTCATGATTACTCTACTAATAACAGGCTACTGCATGCTGGCCCTCCCTATCTTGAGTGTGTCATGTCGTGCTGACTATTATAATATATATTTACTTATTTCCAGCGCACAATCTTTTTTTGTTCCGCTCATTTCTTTTCTCAAATTTCTAATTTATTCTAATTGCTATGGGTAGAAAGGAGAGTGATTATTTTAATTTGATTATTTGCTTCCTCTATTTTAGGTCCGGCTTGAAAACGTTGCCTCACAACGCGAAAATGCATTATAACTACGCAAACCTTCAAAAGGATTTGGGCAACACGGCTCAAGCAATTGAGCACTACAGAAACGCTCTCAGGTAGGTATTTAATTTTATTTACAAATCTGAGGTGAAAAGGTTGTCGAAAGTAATTAATATTTTAGTAAAATAAAATAAAATGATAATACTTTAATCACAATAAATAAATAAATAAATAAAAGCCGCCCAGAAATAGAATAGAACAGAACAAGAACGAGACAGAGTAAACAAGCAAATTCTCTCCAGACAAGGCAAGGAGAAAAGACAAAATTCCTTTGCTTTCTCCACAACAGCCTCAAGTTTTATTTAGTTTTACTTTTACCCTTTCTCCTTTGTGCAAACAATCAAAAGTAATCAGACAGCGGAGAATGATGAGGTACAAAACTCAAAGTGTGCGTGGGCTTAAATCTGACAAGATACATTAAGGATTTTGATAGTCGCAGCGGCAACTTTCGTCCTTTCATCAGTCAGACGTCCTTTTTCTTTCGCAACAATATAATAATAAAATAATAAACTAAATAATAATCGTAACAACAAACAACAAAAACAAGACTGGCGGTCCCTCCAGAGAAAGCAAGACTGAAAGGAGAGAGATCAAGAGTGTTTCAGGTTGAGGCTGTTCCCTTTTATAGATTATTTCACAAACCAATTTCACGAGAAGGTCTAAAGAACATGTTAAGCCGAGTTTTTTGCAACGAAGTGAAAACTAAGGCAGGTTTCCGCTAGTAAAGTAACTTTTATTCCATTCCGCTCAACTCTTCTTTCTCCTCTCATCTTGTGCTACTGTGCAGGTATTGCATTTCGCTTGTTTCTTGTCCAGATTAAGTGATCCTCCGTCCTCTCAGCAGTGTGCAAAATTACAAATCCGAGAATTACCAAGATGCCCGCCTCCTTAATCATAACATTCTAATAACAAATTCCAGAGACACCGTCTTTTCTTCCTTTGCCGTGAAGTCGGGTAGTAAACTAGTAGCGCAGTACACCGAATTCAAATCATTTTCCCCACAGCTCTTTAAAGTCTGTCCTGATGTTGTTACTCTTGTGGCGGTGGTGAAAGTAAACCACAATAATATTCCTCCTTTTCCTATTTTTGCGACACACGCAGAAAAAACACAATTTTGTATCAGTGGTGGCCAAATTGTTTCTCAGGAAGGCAGACTCCAGATTTTTTGACAGTTTTTTTTCTGAGAACGTTCCATGCATGTAAGTAGAAGGGAGACCGTGTTATCATCTATCTCCATCGTCATCATCATTCTGGTCGATTCGGCGAGCGGTGAGAAAGACAAGTGGAGGGAAGGCGAAAGCGGAAGGGGAGCAAAGGGAAATTATGCAGAGTTGACTTAAGGGCAAAGGGAGACAACGGGATAATGGTGTCTCTACGTGTATCTGGCACAATCTCATTGTGCATGTTCCCTGTAATTTTCATTTCATCCAAGTTATTTGTATTCTGCCAAGGTATTGTCTTATCTTGCCACCTATTACCATCCCCAGTAGAAGGAGTAACGTCGGTGAGTTAAGTGAGCGAGTCAGAGTTGGGAAGAGGAAGGAAGCAGGGAAAATCTATGTCTTGTTCTTTTCCTTTGCTCAGATGATCGCTTATGTTATGCAGCGGAGAGAGCGGACACACACAAGACAGAAGACACATGTGTCGAGCAGCCGCTCTTCATTTTCTCCGTGTCCTGTGACTTTGGCAAGGCAAAAAAAACACTCAACGCCAGTGACACAGAGAACATGGGAATGGAAAGGACAGAAGGGAACATATGTCCATCTCATATTCACGTTCTCTCTCAAAACTTTCTCCGTCCTTATTTTTCAACTCATCTTCTTTCTCCCGTCGTCGTCGTCATAGTCATGCAGACACTATTAACATTCTTCAGAAGGAAGAGATAAGAAAGAGAAAAGAGGTAGAAAAGCCAGGGCAGTAGCGGAGCATGCAAGAATTGGAGACGTCTCCTGTCTCAGCTCTACTCAACTCCACATAAAAAACTCCGCTTGCTTGAATGCATATGTTGTTTTGTTACGTTGCTTTGCTACGTCAACACACGCGGACGAAGAAGACGAAAAATTTATTTACGTGCAGGGAACAGACAGGGCAGGAGACAACAAAAGAACGTGTAAAAGTGGAAATGTTTCAAACTTACAATGTGCATAGATAACCCACACACAACAGCCTGCGTTTCTTGAACAGTATCGGAAATAAGATTCAATTTTGAAAATGAGCACACAAGACGACGACATCGATGGCTTCACTTGACTTTACTCGGAGCGTGTGCTCAGCTCAGCACACTTGACAACGCAGTGGAAAGCTCTGCAATACAAAACTCGCTGTGCATTTCAATTCGTCCTTCTCACTCACTTCTGAGCTGAATTTGTGCGGAATTCACACTCTCTTCCAAGATCATTTCCATTTTCCAAGAAAAACGCATAATATTTGTAATGAAATGAATGAGTGAGCATTTTCCAATCAACCGCTGTATCGCAACGTATCATCATGGTGCAGCTGGAAACTTAATTGAATTAGCAAAACATAACATAATGTGACACCAGAGCGTGTTTCATTTTCCGTCTCTTTCCTCTCTCCAATCCACATCCACATTCACATCTACCCTCAGAACAAAATAAAAAAAACAGATAAAACGAAACTCGTCACGGCCACCGTCATTCTCTCATTCATGAATGAGACAAATTCACAACTTCTCAAGAGTTCTTCATGTTTCCTCAGTTTGGTCGAGTTTCCCCCTCTCCGCTTGAAAGCAGCTAATTTTCCCGTTTCAAGAGTCAGTTGACAAGATTGCGTCTTGAAAGTTAATAATAAGAGCAAAGCAAGACGGTGGCTTTGGCCTGCTGTCGACAATAGACCGTTCTTCTGTCATTCTCATCATCATTTCACCGCTTTCTCCTCTTCTCTTATAACAAGATAAGAGACTTTTCTCCAATTCAATAAATGACCACGAAACGGGTGCTGAAATGAGCGAAAGAGGGAGAGAGAAAAAAGATTGTCAGGAGACTTGTGTCATAATTTTCAACCACTTTTCCTTCCCCTGGAAAGAGAATGGAATAAAATAAGAGAATAATATGCACAAAATTCATTCTGATATGAGAGGAGAAAATTTACACAGTAAAGTTCATCATTTTCTACTTGCTGTGTGAAGGAAAAGGTAGCGGCGAGGCAGCGAAAGGAATTGTGATCTCCGGAAGAGATGAAATGAGATGAGTGGATATTCTTCTGTGAGTAAGTGAATGAGGTTATTTGACAAGAAAAGAGAAAGAGAAGAAGCAGGAGAGCGGCAGTGGCAGTGGCAGTGAACAAACCACTTTTTTCCTTTCATTTTCCACCGAAAAAAAGCAGACGATGCACCGCACCAAGTGGATGAAGTCATGCAAAACAAAGAGAAACGGGAAAAAAGAAAAGTCACGATGATGATGATGATGATGATATGGCTTGTTGAACTTATATGAATAGGTATAATAATAAGCAGAATTGGTACGACGTACGTTCTTTCTAAAGGGACAAGCCATTCTGCCTCCACATAACTCTCACTTTCTTTCTACCTCCATTTTCTCTCTCTTTCTCTACCTCACTCATCCTATTTCCACTCTTCCTTTCACTTTAGCTTTTGCTCCGAGGCAGGACAAAAGAAAACATGATCATTGAAGCTTGAAATAGAATATCCAAAATGAAATTCCAAGCCCATCAACTTCTTTGAAAATGAGAATGAAGAAGAGGAATCCACCACAATGTTCCTCTCTTTCTCCATTTTCTATTATACTCCTACTATGTACTACTCTCATGTTGTTGTCTGCCTGTCTGTATTCCATCTATCTGCAAAGTTGGCCATATAAAATAAAATAAAATAAAATGGTGTATTATGTATTATATAAAGTTAATAGCTACCTTTCTCCATTCCATTCTGAGTGAAGGCATGTGGAGGGTATAAAAGTAAAACATCTCTATAAGAACGCACTGCGCCATGTGTGCTTGTGCTAGTAGATATTTTTTATGCTCCCAGGGCGTTCTTCCTTGTCCCTCCATACTCACGCACATAAACACACGCATCTCTCGTTTTCACGGGAACTGAGAGGAAGCAGGCTCCTTTCTTTCTCTTTCTTTCTTATTATTGTCGAGAGAGATCTTCTCCAAGTGTTTAGCACAATGAATAGAATGGAAACGTCACCGAAGGGAATTTCCTTACATCAATCAACATATTACGCTACACACACAACACACAGAATTCACTGTAATATTATTATTACTATTATTGCGACTACTATTACCCAACTTATTATTATTATTATTACAGCATCCTTCTTACCGCGTTGTAGCAACCATCATTCACCACCGATGCCGACGACGCTACTTTGCCCGTAATATTTATTGTGCAGGGAACATTTTCATTTCTCAGTCAGGATATAATATTTCGTGCCGTTTTTAGACTCTTCATTTCATCATCGTGATCATGATCATGATCATGTTGATACCGGTGAAAAGGTGGCCTTTTCTCCGCTCCACTGCTTTCATTGCCTTGCCTTCTTGCACCACAACAAACTGAAAGTGAAAATGCAACCCTTCTTTCTCATACACTCTGACTTGCACAAAGTTGCGGTGAGTGAACAAAAGTGAAATATGGAATTCGCCCGACTCAACTGTAATATATGCAATGCAACGCAATGCAAGTCGGTGTTGTTGGTGTGTGTGCGTTTTTATTATTTCCGTTTGTTCGAACCCCTGAGTAACTGAGTGAGGGATGATGAAGATCATCATATAATAATAATATAATAGAAATGAGAGTAAAGAACGCAATGGAGCACATCTCCGGCAAAATAAGAAAATGTACTTAGTTTTTTATAGATTATACAGACAAACTTTTGCAGACGTTGCTACGCTATCATTACATCACTCTTTTTTAGCTAGAGCATGAAGAGTAGATGAAAATAATCTAAATTCTATTAAGTAAACTGGAAGAGTAAAAGCAGAGACCGGAGAAAAAAAGAAAGTATTTAGAAAAGGGGAAAATTATATTTATGTTTTTTGATGGGGAGGAAGTTGCGTTAAAGAAATGAGATAGACGGGAATTGATGCAAGACGAATCAGGGGAGACGAAAAAATGATGAGATGAGAGTTAAGTTAATACCGTCATCAAATAAGTACGTACGTAATGTAAATACACCACCTTGCTGTCTATGAACATGGTGCTCAGCCAGCACCAGCACGAGAATAAAAGAATCTCTTGTGCATTGTATTATATAATGCAATATTATTATTATTTAGCTTGGAAAATAGCCATTTAAAGTGTAGTGAAGAAAGAGTTAAACTTTTGGATGCACATTCTCCATTTTTTTCATGAGTGGGTAAGAGAGAAATGGAAGGCAATTCCAATTTGAATTCCACTGCTTTGTCAGCATACTTTCGAGAGTAATTCGAAGTGAAAAAGTGGAGTGAATGCGGGCTGAAGGAAATCAACTTATCAAATGCGCGTAGGCAGAGAGAAAGATAAGCATTTTCTGTTCTTGCCTCCGTCAACCGAAACTCAACTCTATTCGGCACTATCTCAGTATGCTCATTTTCCTCACTTTAGTTTTCCTATCAACATCATCCCATCCCATCGCATCCCAAGACAACCAACAGACATCTATTTTATATCCGTGCAGGCAGACAAGAGAAGAAGGCGCATCTTCTGAGTGAGTGTGTAATAAATAAGTGCACGATAAAATTACAAGCTTTTCAACGTAGCATCATCACCGCAACCGGAAAAATAGTGCTGTCTTGGAAGAAAAATTAAATGCGTTGTAAAAGGCACGGGTTGAGTTGAGAAAGAGAGAAAAGAGAGGCTTGCGTAGTGGCGGAAGCAGAAGGTTATTCACTTACTCTGCTCCTACTTACATAGTTGTTGGTAATAATACTATTTTAGGAGTGGAGAAAAACAGATAAAAATAATAAGACAGAAATCGACAATTTCATTCAATTCTTCTTCGTCTAAACCTCGACCTCTTCCTCAATTCCGTTTTGCTGGAGAGCTCAGAGCACACATTCCAGAAAGAAGAGAGACGAAGGATCGAACGAGCGAACTTAGCCACATTAAAAACCTGAAAATAAATACACATGGACTTTTCACTGACGAACATACGCATGTAAGCAGGAGAAAGATGCTTTTCTCGGAAAAGAAGGAGATAGATAAAAAGTAGAAAGCTTCTTATGGCATGCTTAAGAAGAAAAAATAATAGCATTGTAAACAGGCCAACATGTCAAATAGCGAAATAAAAAGGTCTCAGATTTTATATGGCATTTTTCACGAGAAGAGCAGGGAATACGAGTGCGGAGAAAGTGGAGAAAGAGAGCAATAATAGTTGTATTATTGTGGTATTCGCAATATTGAAGCACACATTATTCTCTTCCCACATGACCTAACGGCAATTTCCGCGTTTAAAACTATGCTAAAAACCTACTTTTCTCTTTTACTCCGACTAAAAGGAAATCAGAAGACAGTACAAAAAAAAAACATAACAAAGCAAGGGCAAGACAGACAAAAGAAAAGACGGATAAAAATGGGCCTGGTATTTTCCTCTAGTACCCTCTGAAGGAAATAAAATGCGGCGAATAAAATATTGGAAATTGGAACTGCAATAATAAACGTATTCCTTAGTTGCGACCATTACACAATGCACAATTCTCCATTATTTTTCTCTTTTTTATGTACACACACAAGACACTGCACACTTGTCTTCACAAACACACACACATGCCATGTTATGGCAATGTGGATGTGGACGCATTTTAAACACGAGAAGCAAGACAAGAGAAAGTAAGAAATGAAATGAAAAGAAAGAGAAAATGGAGACAGGAGAAAGATATAGAAACATTTTGTGTATTTCTATCTCTTTTTTTCTCTCTGTGTAACAATGTTGGCCTGTCTGCCATTGCCGTCCTAGTTGATGCCAGGAAAGAAAAGGATGCATTTCCAGACAGTCATGAGAAAGAGAGGGAAAGAAACTCCATGAAAAATTGCTCTCTATAATCTCTCGAGGATTTTCTCCATCAAGTTCATTCGAGAGAGAAAATGGCGAAAACATGAGAATAATTCTTTAAGTTGAGGAAGACGAGCAGGAAGATGCACAAGAAGCTATGAATCTATGTAAACTCGAACACACTCACTCGCTTTGTCTGCTCACGAGGAGGAAGAAGAAAGGGTGAGGGTGAACAGAAGAAAATCTAGTTTATTCTCAATGTGCTCTTCTCTTTGCTTGAGACAGAAAAGTTTTTGAAAACAAAACTTCAGCCTGCATGTTGGTGCGCACACATTTATGATTACATATCCATAGTATACATGGCAATAAAAAATGTGTATGCACACATAAATACATTCTTATGACTACATCCACGCCGTCTGTCTCCTCTGTCTAGTCCTTGGTAATGTTAATATTCCCATCAACTGCAGATTTTCCTAGCGTGCATCATAACGTGAAGAACATGTGTCCAAGCAGGAAGAAGAAAAGCGTTAAGTAAAGAGCATGGTGAATATTGTGAGATGAAGACGATAGTGATGTGGATGTTGTGGATGAAACACTGACTTTTCTTATGTCTGTATAGAACATTGAGTTTCGAGCTAAGCATGGATTATAGATAGATGCATATGAGTAAAATAGCTTAACAAAACATGAGCAATTGTCTCAAGCTCAAGTTTCCGAAAAATTATAAAATACACACAAAGTAGATAGGCACGTTTACTGGGGAAAATAAGCCTCATTTCAGTGTCCCGTTTGAAAGCTCTCAACAGAGCGTTTAAAGCAGCAGGAAAAGAATCGAGGAGCAGCAACATGGTAAATAATTTATACACTCAAGCCCAAGCCATATAAAACGTTGCTTGGCGTTTCCGTTGTTATTTATGTACTCCGGGAAAATTGTGCATATAAATACATTTGTTTGTGTCACTTTGCAATATTGTTTGGTTTACAAGAAAAAGAAAAACGTTGCACTTACTTACTTACTTAAACTTTTTACTTACTGCACACATAAAATATACTTTTAAAACAGAAAAAGGGGGAAGGCAAGGGAAAAGTAACTCACTCAGCGCTGAAACACCAAGGTTAGTGATAGTATCAAGTGTGGCACGACGAAAGGCGTCCGTTGTGTCTTTAATTTTATCTCTAAACAGAGTGAGAGAGAGAAAGAAATGTCTACGTAAAAAAGAGAGCCTTGGAGACCGAAGAGAAAAGAATGGAAATCCTTCACCATCATAACATTCGCTCCCCGAGTAGACATCTTTTAGCAATTGCAATTGCCATAAG
Organism: Cyphoderus albinus; assembly: GCA_021029165.1. Lineage (NCBI taxonomy): Eukaryota > Metazoa > Arthropoda > Collembola > Entomobryomorpha > Paronellidae > Cyphoderus > Cyphoderus albinus. Next base: position 48,016 of record VYYJ01000025.1, on the reverse strand, counting down.
CTGTATCTTGTTTATAGAAAAAAGAGAATAAGAAGAAAAAAGAGTGAGGTTGTGTGCGGTGGAGTAGTTAGAGTTAAAGCCAGACTCATTCTTGTTTTGTAGCTGGAAGAACAAGAAAAAAATAAAAGGTCGACAGCAATGCACATACGACGAGGGAACCTGTTTCCCAATAATAATAATAGCAGCCGCTCTACCTAAGCACATACGTATGTACCTACTTGCAAACGTATATCGCAAACAAACATAATAAATACTGTGTGGCCATAATAAGACGTGGAGGAGGAAAAAGAAGAGTCTAAAACAGTGGCGGCAGTATCCATATCACGTCCACGTTACTACTCCCGGCATTCCTCTATCCACTTTTTTGTAAGAAGGATGAAAGGAGGAAGAGTAAAATGAGAAAAAAGAGTCAAAACACAATATACAGGGTAAAAGCAACAGAAAAATAATGGAGCTATAACGTTGTGCCTCTCTCACGGGGAGCATCAACAATAACGTACGGCCTATTATCTCAGCAGCTTCACGATTCCTCCTCTGTCTCACTAAACTGCCTTCTTGCTTTCCCCGACATTTCTTTTTTCTCATTCTCTTTCTCGCCCTCCTCTTCCTTTTCTCTCTCTCTTTCTACGTTTCTTCTTCATTTCACTCAACTCACTCGACTCACTCAGCTTTCCGCACGGCACACAGATATTCCAAGCATCTTTGAACATGTGCATTGTCATCGTCTAACCTCGGCCCTTGTATGTGGAGAAGTGCACACATACAAACGTAGGCAGACATTATTGTTAGACACTCGCATTGTCAGCATCATGACCAGTGCAAACAAAAAAAGTCTAGCTTTCCCAAACCACGAGAAAAGGAAGCATTATAAATGGAGAAAGAGAAAGGAAACGAAAAAAGATGAACTTATCTACATCAACCTTTTGTTGAAGAGACAAGAAAGAAAAGAAAATAAGAAAAAGGATTGGAGATGAAGATGGAGAAACATATGTGTGTTTGTATTGTGGCGAGAGAGAAAGTGGCGAGATTTTGTAGAAGTTATAAAAATGGAGGAAATCGCCTTAAGCAAATCGTAAAGGACATGCACCCTTTCATTAGCAAATCCAAAAGGATTTCTTTTCCTTTCCACTCATTTAGCCACAAACTGGTGGAAAACCTGCATGAAATAGTATAGGAAACAAAGTGGGAAAACGAAACGAGAAACTCGAGAAGAATTAGGTGTACAATTTTTTCCTAAAGTGGGAACTATGCTTCATGCTTTGTTGGTGGCTTTGAGTACCTGACTACCCTACTACCACGTACATTATAATGTAGACGAACTTTGTTCCAGAGTTTACTTACTTCATAACATTATTATGGACCTGGTGAAAATTTTCTAGCTCGACTTCATTGTCCCCCGAAAAAAAGCATCTGCCCGCCAAAAAAGACTGTAAAATTAAATCATGTACAAACATTGTTCTCCGCTACTACTTACTTACTTAAGAGTTCATAAAACGACTAGGAGAAAATGGAGAAAAGGAGTAAAGCTGCTGTGTGAAGCTGGTGTACCTGAAGCTCTGCTTTCTTCCCATGATTATTTCCCTCTCTCTTTCTCTCTTTAATACCTTTTTTGTTGCTATTGAAAAGTTTGAACAACAACGACCAGAACAACAACAACAGCAACAAACAAAGTTAGAGAAAGGGGCGGTGAAAGTAGTAATAAGCGAGCATGTATCTGCTATAGTATCTGGTCTCCTGTCCCTCTCTCTCTCTTAGACATGCTGACCCACTTTACTCGTTGCGCCACCACTTTCACTCTTTCTATCTACATTTAATACAAAATTAATAGAATCATTCCTTCCTTCTCTCATTCTCTCCCAGAAGAAGTTGTCATGTGGTTGAGGAATAAAACTGGTCTAGGAAGAGAGAATTTCACAGGAGAACTTCTTCCTCTCACTCTCATGTGTCATGGAAAAGACTTGCTTTCTCCTGCTTTCAGATTCGCGTATTTCTCAAGTGGGATAATAGCGGCTTTTTGTGGCATTAGTGAAAATTTTGACGATTATTTTCTTGGCAGGTAATAACCTCGAGCTCTGGATTTCAACGCGAAAGTGGAAATAACTGGTTTCTGTTAAATCAAGAGAAAACCAGGGCAAGCAGAAGAAGAGACGAGACAATTGATAGAGAAAGAGGCGGAAAATGTTTCCTTTCCTTTCATTCACTTAAAATGGTCGTGAAAGGCAGACGAAGTTATTTTGTTTGTAGGAAAGAGAGAGGGGAAATTCATTAAAAATTTTGATTGCTATCCATAATACACTGTTGGTCTCATTTAGTGAGACACAAAGAAACAATTAATTAAAACGAACAATTTTCATCTCCTGAGTTTTTTATTTTATTTTAACGGGCCACAAGCTAAATGGCAAATAAACGGGCAGAGTTAGACTTTACTTTGTCTTCTTGCTCCACTTGTTCAAGATTTTCCCTTTCTTTCCCCATTCACACAAATTGATGACTTGCAAGCAACTAAGGAGAAAATGTCAAGTGTTACTAGAAAATTCAACCTTTTCCTCCGCTCAGGTCACCGTTTCGCTTCATTTCATTTCATTTCCTTCCCAGAAAACGACACATTGCGCAATGTAATGTAAAGCAATACTCTCTCCGTCATGCTCCAACTTTCTCTTTCCTCCTGTTCGCCTCAGAATTTTCAATGAGTCCACGATTGAGAAATTAGTCGACTATCTGAATTATTAATTAAATAAAGTTCGTGTCTTGGAACACTCTCCGGTATTAGAATGAAAGGACAGAAAAAAGCAAGTGGAAGTCGTGCTTTTCTCTCCATTCTACTCTACTCCACATTTATGTGAAAATTACACGGCTTTTCTAAGAGGAATATAATCAGTATTTATGGGCGTGCGTTCCGTTCGTTCCTCTGATATCTTAATCGAGCACCAACGCCGCCACCGCCACCATCACCAAAAGCTCACAAAAGGCAAAAATCGTAAATGTGGATGTGGACGAGGATGGATAGAAATAGAAAAAGGAAGCTTTTTCCAAAAATAAGTGAATGCGTCCACTAACCCGACTAAACTGTATTCCACTGCAGTTTTCTATGCCCATTTTGTACATAACGTACATACATATTTCAGGAGACAGTTAACGAGCCATCCACCTCACTCACTTCACTCACTCACTGAGCCACCACCACCTTCACAATGCTACATTCCAGTCAACCTACTTAATGCTTTTTTTCTAAAAAAAAGTGGCAATGGCAGCAGTGTTGGATACGTTGAGGAAAGAGTCCCTGCTCACACAGTCACAGTGCAATGCACCGACCGTATTTTTTCGGTCGCTAACGAAGGGATGAGCACGATAGATTTGTATTTTGTGTTCTTTCTTAAGTGTCTGTCTTGCCTGGTAGATAGAAATAAAAGTTAAATTAAATTAGCCCATCCTTTCCCCTTTTCCTTTGTGTCCTCTGTCCTACAATGTGCAGTGGAATATCCTAGTGTCTCCGCGTGTGTGTGCTTCCTACTATTATTGCCATTACTATCGCCGCTTCCACTGCTTCTGCGATAGTCCACTTCTGAATGTGAGTGAGAAAAAAGTCAATCGAAAATAGGGAAGAAAGAAAGAAAAAAGCTTAGTTGTGTTATGTGCCGTTAAAAAGAGAAAGTAAAAGAGGGAAAAATAGTGGCTCGCTGGTACATACATATCGTATCGAGTTTTTCTCTGACTTTATCGGCGACACAGAGGCAGGCATGCCTTCCTCGAAGGAAAGGACACTACTTTTTTCCTGGTGGCTTCATGAAATTATAACGCACACACAACACACTCACGCAAGCAAGCAACAAACCAGCCTCGTCTCTTCTCTTTTTCCTAAAAAATAATAATGCTCTACTCAGTATTTATGGTTCCGGAAGAGTACTCATGTATGATGTATGTACGAATGTAGGGTTTTCACGATTGTACAATATACGCAGTTTCCTACTTTATTTGGACATGTTGTCCTTTTTTCTCTCTTTTCCTCTCCAAGGATTTCCCGGCACAAATTTTCTCTCGTGACTTATACACTCTTTCGGTGAGTTGAGAAGGACACAGGACACGTTCAGACGTTCTTCTCAAACAAAAATGAGGAAGAAGAAAAAGAAAGCAAACAGAAATAGAATGAAAGCTGTTTTTTCCTCATCTTCTTGTGCCCACCAGCAAACTACTGAAAGTGGTTGGGATTGCGATTGAGAGAGTGAGCTAAACAAAAGAAAGTGTAAAGAGAGCGACAAAATACTAATATCATCAAGGGAATAGACAAATAAAGGGACGTCGCATCACATCACACATGAACGAATTGAACAGGTTTTTCGAGAGGTTCAAAAAGAAAGAGAGTCGAAATGATGACTCATAATATTGCTTATCAATTTCGGAGCGGAACATGTGAACGCACTTAATCCCCTTCTGCCATTCCGAAACCTCATCTATCCATCCGTCCTTTTCAACTCGAGACAATTTTTTGCTCTTTAGTTGAAGATTCAGGAAAAATAATGTCTCGTCTAGACTGCTTACTCAATGACTCCTGACTTCTTGAGTAAAAAATTATCCCTTCTTAAATAAAATGTCATCGGGAAAATCTCATCGAAACAAGCTGTGAACTTCCTCTAAAAATGTATCGAAATGACGTTGTTTATTTTAATGGCTCAAACAAAGCAGCTGCTGCACTGCATTAGGAAGCAAAGATCAAATGGATAGAGTTAGTTTTTTCATAAAAATCTGTCCTAAATGCGAGATGATATTTGTAGATAGTAGACGGCATTAGTCAGAATTGCCCTAAAGCTGTGAGCAATAATTGACGCATGAAAGGTGGTTACACCTCATTTTACGTCACATTCCCATCACGGAAAAGCAAAAAAAAATGTTGAAAACTTCATTTTGGGTACATTTCCAAAAAGTTGGTAAAGCAGTAAAGAAGTGCTGAGGTAAAGTAAGTATTGAAGATTGTATTTTTGTTTGAAGGTAGTTAGAAAACAAGTTAAAGTACAACTATTAGCGAGAATGATGATCTTCTCCTTCATGTGTCTCATGTTCTGTTCTTCACTTTCGAAACAAAAAAGTATAAAAAAACTTAGCTACACGAAGAAATGGGAAAGGATGTGATGAGATTTTGTTGAGAGCACGACCATTTCACTTTACACATCCAAAACAAGCAAAGGGACTTTCTCTTCTCTGCTACACGAAGATTTTAATGGTTTTGAGTAAAGTATTTTGAGCAGAGTGGGAAGAGAGGAAAGGAGGAGGGAAAAAGACATAACGGACTTTTTTGTGTGTATGTTTGTGCGGCTGAGAAACTATAACAGTTTAGTTTGAAGATGGGTCATAACATAACAGTGATTTTTTAATGATCCTCAGTTTATGGCCACACCATGCGAGTGCCCATAATAACTTGGGAACATTATTGAACGACAGTACCGAGGCGGAGAACCACTTCCAAGAGGCTTTGAAGATCAACCCCCTCCACGCTCATGCATTCTTCAACCTTGCCAACTTGAAACAGTAAGTCTTACCTTTAACTACTCTTCACTTTACTTTACTTTACTCCACTCTACTACATATTTATTTTATCTAGCCAGCTCATGCAGCGCCTTCCCTCTCTCCATAAAACCAGAACACGTTTCCTCTAACCAAATAAAAATGTGTGACTTTACATTTTTCCTGGGTGTTCATGCTCATGATCATACTCATGTTCATTTCCCCCTTCTTTTACCCACCAAAAATATATTATATTCATTCCATAAAATGTATATTAATTTTTACCCATTACATAGTACATACAATGGATGCTTTTCTTCATGAATGCAAGTGTTATGTGAGCAAGAAGAACAAAACAAAAGGAAAATATCCACCTTTTTTCTATCGCACTAAATACAACACGTTGCAGATTACTCTCTTACATACATGTATATGTAGAGTAATGGAGCGAGATGAGAGAGAGAAAAAAACGATTCTTTGGAGAACTATAAAAATAGTGTGCTCATGTTTCCTCCTCCTCCACTTTCTCTTTTTTTCTCCCTCTTCCCTGCGAAAACGCTGATTTACTCTTTCAACCGTTTATTTCATGTCGTTATTATATCAGGTCGCTCCTTCTTCAGGAAACATCTTTCTCTCCCCAGATAACAAACAAGAAAGGTAATGCGATATCTTTTAGGGAAAGAATAAAACTCTTTCCTTCATAGTAGCGGAGAAAGAGCAGAGTGAGCTGAGCGGAGAGGGATAACGGAGGATCCCTACCATACCACAATTCATAAGAGAGAAAATATCTTATGAGAAGGAAAAGTGTAATTCGAAACTTTTCTCGTGGTAATAACGCATCTCAAGGAAATGCTCGATGCTACACGCAACGCAACCATTCCACGTACTTACAGAAGAAAAAAAACGATAATAAGTGCATTTACATTTCACATGCACACAGCATCCAGAAATAAGGAAGCTCACTATTCAAACAAAGAATGGCTCTATAATCTGTGCGGATCTGTAAAACATGGAGCAAAAAAAATAAAGAGAAGACACTCTAGAAAACGTCTACTTGCCACAGATTTACAACCTGGAGCAGTAAATAAAGAGCAGGTTGCGTTTGGTTTACTTTGCTTTATTTTACTCTGTGTGTGTGTGCGTTTCTCGTAATGTGTCATTGTAGAGAGAAAAATCGAGGAATTTTGAAGTATAACCAAAGATTAAGCAATTTATAGTTGAGTAGGAAGCGCTTTTCACATTTGTAAGAAAGGAGAGGAAAAACCACTCGGATTTTCCAGCTCGACATTCACAAGAGAAAGAATAAAGAATCTTAAGAGAAGAGAGGAGAAAAAGATCAAAGTCATTGCTGCATACAGATAAATGTTTGCGTGGAAAGTAAACACAAGAGGAAAAGAAACAAAAACACAATGCAACTCAACTCAACTACTTTACAAGAGTACAAAATGCAAGTTGAGTAGGGTTGAGTTGAGCTGAGTTTAGTTGATTTTAAATTGTATCCTTGTTTTTGCTTCATGGAATACCACCGGTGAAAAAAAATGTCTGAGGAAGCAACAACATCAGGTCTTTGGCTGGCTCCTCAAACTTTCTTTAGTATAAAGAAAGTCTATGGAAAAAGTTAGATTGAAAAGAGGTGAATGAAGAGGAAAACAATGAGAGTGAAAGCGAGGCGTACACAACAAGAGAGAATGGTAGAAGATCATAGGGAATGAATTGAAAGAGTCTCGTTTATAAAATATGTGTGAATACTTTTACGTACAGAGAAAAAGTTTTACGACATCATCAGGTAGTATCTCTATGCTTTACAAGCACACTTCTATTTTTCCTTTAATAATAATCATCATCATAACAAGAGCCCTGCGGGTTCACAGAAGAGTGCAATGCACACAATAATTCAAAAGCCATCGATTTTGAAGATGTCGACAGCAATTTGACACACCATTCGAGATAACTCATGCATTGGCTTGACACTGTAAATATTCCCATTGTATCGACATCTGCTTATATTAATTGGCATTTAATTGGGCATTTAACATGGGTAAAATAGGAGCAAATAAATATGCTACTAAATACTTCGTCTGTAATTATAATATAGTTGCTCTACAGATAGATGCACAGGTATCATTTGTAGGCAATTTAGGGATGTAATATATACGTAAAATTTAAAGTTGCCAAAACAATAGAAAGTGTTTATTTTTTGCTCAGAGCGCTTTTCCTGGTAAGAGATTGGAGAGGAGGAAGAAAAATGGTGAAAGCAAAATCTCTGATGTTGTGTTGTTTTTTATCCTCCTTCTTTTATTCCATTTCGTTTTCTCTTCTTTTCTTCCTTTTCCAGAAGGAATCACTAGAATAAAACTATAGTCCGTGTGTTTTTTACATTTTCTCTTTTCTTCCTGTTTTTCTCCATTTCCCTCGACGGACTTCGCTGCATGGAAACTGTTTACACATTCCTTAAAAATACATTTTGTTGGAGAAAGCTCGAAAAAATGTATTTGCAGTGTTTCTAGTTGGGTGGCTGTGGCTGGATGTCATAGGCACATAATACTTTCTTCAATTTTGTATCCACTGGGTGCAGCAACGTGCAGGCAGAAAATGTGTGTGTAGGTGGAAGTGGAAAACTATAAACTGTGTCAGGCAATATTCGTTCGTAGTCACGGTTGCCTTGGAAAGGAGGAAGTGACTCGTCTAATTTTCCCTGCAAGCTCAGCTTGCTCCCATGCAACATAAACTAACTAACAACATAACAATGGCCTTCTCCGTTCTCCGAGCTTTTAAGACACAACAGCGGAGTGGAGAGTTTTTCTGCTATCTTAAGTGTCAGGTAGTAGAGAGGAGGAGAGGGTGAGCAAGGAAGATAAAGCAGGAGGTTGGTAGAAACTGAAAGCCAGCATAGCAACAGTAAATAAGTTATAATGGTCATTTTGAAAATGCGGAATGTTACCTGGAAAGTTGCCAAATCGGAACAAAAGGATAGATCACCTCTTTTCCCGTACACTTTCCCTTGCACCAATTGAGCGCGCACACTAGTGCATTTTCGTTCTCTATCTCTCTCTCTCGCTTCCAAAAACACAGCCAGTTTAGTGTACTTTTTTCTTACAAATAGTCGCAACTCAAAAGAGACTCGATTTCGATCCGCATTCCGAAGAAGGAAGAAAAAGTTGGATAAGTTAATATGTAGATGTTGTAAGGTGTCCTTTCTTGTAGTATAATAATACCTTCAGTTTAGTAATTTATGCTTCTTCCTAAACTTTATACCAGCATTGTCAAGCTGGATAAGAAAGGTAGTTATTATTAAGTGGAATAATAGAAAAGAAACTTTTTTTTTGCTACTTTCATCGTATCCTACGACCGGCTCAAATTCAGCTATCTTCTCGCAACTCCCAGGAACAACTTCTGTACTGTTAGTTGCCTAAGAAGTTACGAATGCAATTTGATTGCCAAAGCTCAGCAGACTGCTCATCAGGAGCGGTTCAAAAAGTTTCACTGTTTAGCAACAGGAAAAGGGAAATCCTCACTGTTTGCGAAATATAGTAATACAGATGGAGTTGGTTGCTTCACTGAATGCCATAGTGTTATTTATTCATACCCTAATTCAATATTATCACTATTTACTTAGAAATCCTGCGTTTTTCCTATCTTACCTACTTTTGTTTCCAATGACCCGGCATAACTTTTCTAAAACCCAGTTGCATTTTGTAATACTTAAATACATGACTACCTCTTTTATAATGAAAAGAAAACTCATGGGAACAAAAGTTTACGGAGGAGAGCCACGAGTGAAATGAGCAACATCCAAAGAAGAAAAACGAGTTACATGGGTAATGTGGAACAAACGAGTTGAAATACTTTTTCGCATTGAGATATTTACTTTCGCCTATCATTCACATTCACGTCAGCTTCAATAGACAAGTAGATCCTTTTCATTCGTAAATCACCCCTTGGAAAGAAATTCGTAAAGTAAAAGTGACGACAGGGAGACTAAGGTGCCCGAATTTAATTCCTCCAGCAAAAGCCCCCAAACAGGCGATAAAAGAGATCTAAAACTTTCCAAAGTTGCCAACACCTTTCTTTCATCCAGCTCAGGTGAAATCGGTAGATCCGCTGATGCTGATGGCCAGGAGCAACAAACAAGGGCCCTGCTCTGCTCAACTCACGCTCCCATAAAAATGTAACCTTATCGACCAGGCCAGGCACGTACTTACTTGTGTAGCCTTGTAATAATGAGTGTTGTCCAGCAAAGGTGAAATCATGCTTTCCCATTCGAAAAAAAGGAACCAGAAAAAGCACTTTGTGGACAGGCTGTGAAGGAGCGGGCAACATTCCCTGCATCCGTATTATGGACCTACCAGAGTAATATAAATATATTTTCCAAGGATGTACCACTTTAATGAGTGAAGTGAAGTGAGTGAAGTGACTACTGAGACCTATTTTCGGTTAGCCATTAGTTTCTCTCTCTCTGTAAGACATTAGTGAAAACAGTGTAATGCAGCCGCTATCCTAAAATATAATGTACGTAGCAAACCCAAACTTAGGCAATGACATGGACAGAGGAATTCATGGAGAAGAGTCGGTAGGCCAGAGTAGAACGCCATGTGTGGTTCACCGTGTGGTTGGTCCTTGTGCTCTTTTTTTCTCCGACCTAGACAGACAGAAAGATACGTTAGGTTCGTTGGTTGATCAGAAGTAATAAGGTTTTCAAGATATCTTTTTACTTATGTTTCACGGTCTGAGTGTGCTGAGTCTGACCCTCGCGTCTCTTCCTTAATAAGTAAGTAATGTATGTAGAGAAAGCCCTTGTGTGCGTGTGGTAACACGCTGCTGCAAGCACACTCATTATGACCGACACACAGCTTTATATAAACGAGCCACATAAATTTACTTTATATGGCGGCACATAGAGAAAATACGGTTATCTCCGTTTCTCTAAAATACTACATTTATTGGGAAACACTACCACAGGGAAAAACTCACTGGCCAAGTGAAAGTGAAACGCTACCTACCTCACTCCGCTCACTTACATACAAAGTTCTCTATCTTTCGCCGTTGCGCCATCCATATTATTATAGATTTTACTGTTATTATTATTATGAGCGCTCTTGCGAAACATTGTAAACCCATATATTTTTTACAACAAACCAAGGGAAAATGCGACCCGGGTATATTGCAAGTGTGCAAAAGTGACAGATTTTGTTTTCTGCTCCATGCAGTCAGTCCTCCAGACGAGAAAAAATCAAAACGAAGCAAAAACCAAGTCTTACAATTTTGTACCGGTAAACAAGAATGAAACAATCGTTAAAAAAGAGTAAAAGTTGAGAAAGCACTGTGTGTGTCAGTAAACGAGAGTGAAAGTAAAAAAGAGTGACTGGGTGAGTGAGTGAGGGGCACTGTGCACCAAACACGCACGATCTCATCTCTCATTTTTCCGGGGAAACTACAAAACTTTAATGTTGCCTGCCTTAACTCTGCCTCCTCTTTCCTCTCAGTTCTCTATTTTTTGTGGATGGAGTGAAAGCACGAAATTTTGCAAAGTTGCACTTTACTCGCCAATAACTCATTCGAGTTTTCCTCTCCGCTGCCAACACGACTGAACGGGGGGTAACTCTTCCGTCGTGTTTCAACCAATTCTCTCCGCATTACTCTTTACTACCCACCACAACAATTTATTGTAGCTACATTACCACCTTCATTTTAGACTCGAAAACTCCAAAATCCATTCCTTTATTGCTGACTTTATTTCAGCAAAAATACACGCAGCTCAGTACCTCGTGCGCTTTGCATACGGACAAGCGATCCAGAAGCAGACACTTGGGCAAAAAGCAACATTCTCAGTCAATGAGTGAAAATATCCTCACTTGCTGCATCGCGTGCACTTTCTTTTTACTTTCATTCTACAAGAAACGCAACGAGTTAGCTAGAGTACTCCAATATTTTTCTCCTCAAATCATAATCATGACCACCAACTCATCTCATCTCATTTGCTTTTTTTGCTGCATGGCAATGTACATATACACACATAAACACGTTTTCTATTGCACTGCCTCAGATAGTTAAAGTCGTGTCAAGTAAATTCAGATAATGTTTTAAGATAATGATGGTATGTACGTGTACGTACACATTTCCACTTTTAAATGCACCACTTCCCCCAAAAAATAATGACTGTAAGTAGGTACATATCTTTTATTATCCTTGCCCATTTTACAACTATTTTTTTCTGAAAATTTACTGGGAAAAGTGGCAGTGAGTTGTGCACTGCATCCTCCTTCCTTTTCCTTTTGCTTTCCTTGCCAGAATAAAAGTGCGAATCAGAGAGTTGCCTTTGTGCTCATAAACAAATCAGTCGTGAACTTTACCACAAATCCTGCTAAATTATAACGATCCCCTGAACTACCTCAAACGAAAAAATGGATCCCCGTTCTTTTATAATATAACTCATTATGTCGTATAACATAGAAACATCTTCAGTACATTTTTTCAACTTATTCGTCCTCTGTGCATTTTCGATTGTTTGTGGCCGTAACGTTTCTGCTGTCATGTCATAGTGAAAGTCATGAATTTGAAAATGCTGGGTATTTTTACATTAGGCGAAGTTGCCATTTGTGCCATGCCATATCAATTGGGATGTAGCAATTTATTATTATTTCCCTACCTTCCTCTTACAATAAATATGTGCACGTCCATTTCCTGTCTCAATCCATTCATTCCAGAGTGATGTTTCCTTCCACCTGAGGTCATTTTAAGTAGAAGAGAGAAAAAAGTTTTATTTTTTGACGAGTTTTACCAAGTGTGTTTGTCATGTTCCCTGTCGTGTTTTTCATTCCCTTCACATTCCTCATCCATTGTTAGGAGAGAAGTGACAGTGTTTTTCAGAGTTGAGCTGAGCTTGGAAACCAACGTTTTTTTCTCTGGTAGTCATTCATTACGAATAAAATGTTTACTTTTCCACTCTATTTTGTTACAGTCAACAAGGCCACACGTCTTTGGCGATTCGTCTGATGGAAAGATCACTGGAGTTGGAAACAGAGAATCCCGACGCTCTCACCAATCTCGCTGCCATGTACACGGATCTGGGCCAGCTGGAGAAAGCGGAGGAGCTGCACATGAAGGTTTTGAGTTTGGAGCCCAACAATGCTGACCATTTGAATAACTACGCCGCATTCTTACAGAAAATAGGTAAAGAGCTAGAAAATAAGCGAACTCGTTGAAAAGCGTCAGAAACATAATTAAAATAAATAAACAAAGATAATAGAAAAAAGCAGGAGAACGCAACCACAAAGCAAGCAACAAAGCAACCAAACGAAGCGAACCGACAACCAGTTTCATTCCTTTCAACTTGAACTCTTCTCTAAAACACGATCTCTTTGAGTCTCAGTTTCAGTAATATTTGCTTCTTTCGTTGGCTCGTAAACAAGAAAGGGAAATACTCACAATTTGCCCTCATCAAACTTTATCACTCTTCACTGGCCCTGCTCGCATTTTACTCTCTAGTTGATTCCCTATTAATACCTGCTGTTCATTTGCTGCCAGCGAGAGTGAAGGCGAACATTTGTAACAATTAATCAGCTCCATGTAATAATGAAGAAGGAGCAGATTGTTCTCCAAAGAAAATATCCACCATCTGGCCGCTGCTGGCTGCCTCATTGGCCACTCTTTTATTTTTATTTTATTTTTCTTTGTTACACTTGAGAGAAAGCGGAGCAAAGGAGGAGTGATGTGAAAGAGATGAAAAAATAAATAAATAAAAAGAAACAGTTTTCTCCATACGGGGGAAACCAAGAATGTATTCACTGAGTAGTGACTGACTGAGTTAGTGAGTGAGTACGGATGTGGAGAGATATGGTGCCCATCTGGCCAAAACTTTCCTCCGCTGCAAAAAAATGTTTGTGCGGACCTTCCATTTTAATGTATACATATAACTTTCTCCAGCCATTATCAGAGTCAGCTCGCTAATAGTAATAAATGTGCTTCAACTTGACTCCATCCACACAGCAACGAACCACTCTAAAAGTGACCTGAGTTGGGTCTAGTCTGTGGACGCACATATATTTTCATGTGATGCGATGCTGCTGCACGCAGTAGTGGCCGCACCATCGCAAAAATCTTTTCTGTGGGCAGTAGCAATATAGTCGTTAGTTCACATCACTTTCATTTAGCTTTTACCATCATCATCATCACCGCACCACCACGATGGCCACAGGAATGCAGCAGAGAGGAGAAAAAATAAAGAGTGTAGTAATGCACTGTAATGTAATGCATGAAAAGGGAAAAAGATGCATTGCTTTCGACGGTTGCGTTGTCTTGCTTTGCGTTGCTGTTGAAATGAACGGTGGAGGTGAAAGCGGAGGTAGAAAGAGGAAGAGGCGAAGACGGGGAAAGAGGAAGAAAATGGTGAAGCAAGTGAAACGTGAGTAATAAAGATGCATTAATGTTGTTTTGGCACGATGATGGCAGGGAGGCTGGAAGATGCATTAAAGTTTTATCAAGAGGCCTTACAGCAAGATGGAAATCACACGGTCGCTCTCCTCAACACGGCGAGGTTGATGAAAAAGCTGAAATTTAACGATAAGGCGGAATCACTCTACCAAAGGTTAGTAGCGAAAGCAGCTCTTCTCTCACTATTTATCTAATCTCATTAGTTAGTCTGATGCGAAATTTATGCTGATGCAAATCTAATGCTGTAATCTGTAATATACGAGATTTCTCCCTCCTTTGTTTCCCAACACAACACGAGCGAAAGACGAAAGCAGGCAGCAGAGAGCAGTAACTTTCCCACTTTTCATATCATGCTCCACTTTCACACTGTCCGCCTTGAGTGAATCATTAAGCAAATTGGAAACGAATGTTGCCCATGTTACACTTTAATAGTGTGCCATTTCCTTTTGTATCATCATAATAATCATTTACTAAAAATAACAATAAATCGCAACAACCAACAAACGAGCAGAGGTCATTTTCCTCTCTGATCTCGGCTCAGCTTTACGTTCACTTTGCATAAGCTGTCACTGCTCCTGCTGCTTGTGGTGTCCTGCACGCAAGGATTACGTCGGATTTGTCACTCTCCCTTCTTTCCCTGTCCATAAAGTTTACAACGACGTACATAAATAAATATGACATTCATTGTTATGTTGTAAAGCGAGAAAAAATTTTGTGGCTCCGCTTTCATTCTTTCTCAAATCTCATCTTTTCCTCTGTTTTATAATGTCTCTTCTCTGAACAGGGCTTTGCAAAGGGACGACGATCCGCAAGCGAAGGATGGATTATACGGGTTAGCAGTGTTATATCTGAGTACCGGACGTGCCAATCAAGCGGAAAGACTTTTTCGAGAAGCTCTCCAACACAGGCCAAATGATCCAATTGTGAAAGTGCACTTGGTGGGTTTTCAACAAGACTTGAAAGCATTTTTTCTTTCTCTCTCCTTCCTTTCAAAACTTATGCGACTCTCGTATTCCCTTTATTATACAGTATAGCACACTTATTACAATATTACTTTTATATCTTTTACAATATTATTTTATATTAACTCATAATATATTTTTCCGCTTTATAACTAACGTTTTTCCTATTTCATTGAAAACCACGAGAAAAAAACGACTTGTCCGCTTTACGGAGGAAAAAGGTTGTGAGTCGTGGGAGGAATAAGTGTCTTATAATAATAGGGAAAGTGTCGTGTGCATTTTTTACACTTGCACTGTTTCTAGCACCAATCATGTCCTTAAGCATGCAAACCATTTTCTTTCCCCTTCACTGAACATTTTTCCGACAGAGAAATGCAAGCTTCATGAAAAATTCTCTATCTCTTCTTTTCTCGCTCCAGCAAAATCTTATGTTGAGAATATCACTTTTTTCTTCCTGACACCCTTCGTTTATTTTACAAAATGCAGTCGGTGCACAATAGATAAAAGTTTTTTAAAAAGTTTTTTTTCTTCTCAAAAATACTTATTTTATCTCGGCGACAACGACGACGAGGAGGAAGTAAAACTACGATGAAGCTTTAAAAAATATTCTTCTGTGGGGTTGGGTTCAATGAATGCAATGAATGAAAATGGCTCATAAATGGAGGAAGTGAAAGAGGCGATAGTCTGAGATTAGAGAATTCCTCATCCTCCTCCAGTACCCCAACAACTTTCTGCCTCCAAGATGTTTTGTCTCCATAATAATGCAAAACATTAACCGTGTCGTTTGTGGTGGTTGATAGTAATAGCAAGGCAAGAAAAACACGAGCCGAGGTAAAACATATACATACGCGTAAACTATCTGTAAACTAGGAGATGAGATGCGACCAGTTTACGCATCCTCACCATGCAATCTTGATGAAGAATCATTGACTATCACCAGCGACCAAAGAAGACGGAAAAGTTTTGGTGGATGTGTACGATGTGTGTGTATGCGTGCGTGTGTGCGAGGGAGTCTGGCTGGATGCATGTGGAGTGTGCAGAAGGCTTTCTGCTTTTCTTCTTGTTTCCAGTTCAGTGACTTAAAGGTCGTTACTCTTCCTGCCAAGGATGAACAACCATACATTATAGTATTCTCATTACCACTTGCCACGACACTTAACAGCGCCATAATCCTAGCAATAGAGACAAAAAATAGAGCCAAGTAAAACCCGACTGTTTTATTCCTCTCGAGACATTTATTCGCCTGCAACACATTCCGATAAAAAAGCTAAGAAGCATTTGTCAGCTACTTTTTAAAGCTTTTCTTCTTCTCCCTTTCCTCGCCTCCTTTTTTGTCACCGACACCGTACAAGCCGTCAGGAGATATTAAGGGAATAAAGTTTTAGGAGTAGAACAGTCCATTTTTGAGTACCTCGTTCCAGCTTCCTCCTACGCGACGACAAAGATAAAATAAAATAAAAACGATACGACACAGGTTTTTGATTCAATGAATTCTCTTCTTGAGCCATTTCATCGTGTCAGTTTATTTCCAATAAAATGAGTCAAAAAATTGTCCAGAGAGAGAAATTGCTCCCATTCCTAGTTCATTGGGAAAGTTATAAAAAGAAATTTGACGAGCGAGTGTGAAAAGGATTAAATGCGTGTGACAAGGGAATAATGTGGGTATAAAATGAAAATTGTTCTGGTACTAAGGTAGAAAATTAGTTGATCGTAAACGACATTTTTTGTCACAATCATAAAAAGGAACGTTTTATGAGTGTTATTCAATGGGATTTAAAAGGCGTAAAAGAGAACAAATTAACTGTCGAGCTATTAACTGGGACTGTACTGTAATACAAAAGCAGGGCGAGATTAAGATTTGCGAGAATGACAGCAATAAAACGTGAATGTGACATAATAAAAAAACTAAATGTCAACTAATATCTCTTGTAAAAGATGAATGTGCAAAAAATATTTTGCACGAAAACATTTTCACAAAATTAACGTAAGCACACACAGTTGTTTTTCTCTCCTGACAAAATGACTCAAGAGCCAAAACACAGAGAGAAAGATTAAGCAATACATCTTCATTTATTGTCGGTCCTGGAATTATACCTAGAAAGTGAGACAGAAAAAGAGAGAGTAAAAAAGCCATGATGCGAAAGTGAAAAATAATAAATTTTGTGCAAGTCAATTGGGAACGAATATCTACCTTTACTAGCATTTAGTCGTAAGTGGCAGTTGTGTAACATAGGAGAAAGGAAAAGAAGAGGAGGAATAGGTAAAAAGAAAGCAGAATCAAAAAGTCTTTATTTCTTTCTTTCTTCTCTCCGTTGTTTCCTTTGAAGTGAAGGATTGAGCCAGTGTGGAATGAAGAGAACCGCGACCTTTTATAGGCTCTATTTTTGTCTCACTTTTCTCTCTCCTCATGTGAGTGTGTGTGAAGCATGAAGTGCGATTGTCAATCTCTCTCAGTGGTAAACTACTCTGACTTTTACTTTCTTCCTCCTACGATTTCTTTAAAAATATTTTATCCGTTTAGAGCAGTGGATATTTATAAGCGCATAAAAGCGCGTCATTCAGGTATACCTATGTTGCAAGAAAGGACAGAGAGGCTCCGAGTGAGTGAGTTGAGAGTCTCGTTTTTAATCTCTGTATTAGAGTATTGGTACACGTGCTGCTACATCGTTCCAGATCAAGTCTTTTGAATTATTTGCGAGAGAATCGAGAGGGTAGTTGAGCAATGCAAGACTGACAAATGGGCTGAATGAGACGAGGCCAAAGTTGACATGAATAATTGATCAAGCCAATCTTTTTCAATTTTTTATTATACCCTTTCCAAACTTTTTTTGTTCTCCGTTTCTCCCTTCACAAACACACCAGCGCATGCAGCCATCTCTTCTCTTTCAATTTCCCTCTTCTCCGCTTCTCCACTGCTTTCACTCTTTTCACTCTTTCTTTGCTCTTGTTTGCCTTGCATGCAACTCCTAATTTGCCAATTTCACGTGGAGTTCAAAGTGAAAGTTGGAATGTTCAAGGAACGCTGCTCACCGCTTTCCCCACTCCACTCCTTTCCGCTCCTGTCTGCTTTTTTACTCTGGTGAAAGTGAGTGTGTCTTTTTGATACACCTTTTAAATTACTTTCTTTTTGTCTTAACGGGCTCGTTCTTCAGGCACAGGCACACGTCCATCAAAAGAAGTTCAACGAAGCGGAAGAAATTCTCCTCACCATTATGGAACAGACGAACTCTTCACGCCGTGAAGTTCTCCATCAACTTGCAAATCTCTATAGTCACATCAACCGTACAGCTGACGCCGTCAGATACATTCAATTAGCCCTGGACACATGCACTCCGACAGATCTCACGTGTGCTCCAATTCACGCGTTTCACGGGGATCTTGCCAAAGATATGAATGATCTGGATTCGGCAATTTTGGTGAGTTTTTTAGTTGACTACACCTCAAAAAAATATATTGCATCATCATTATGCCACCTTTTACTCCACTTAGACTGAGGCTCCGGCAAACCTTTTCTTTCCTCTTAACAACGATATCTTGATCTGAGTCAAGCAAGCAAGCGACTCTTAACTCCAACAGTATTTCATACTCGCCTGTCAAGAGAAAGCGAAAGCGGAACGAACGCACACGTAGGTATTACTATGCATGAAAAACGCTTGTAACTTATCTTGTCAGCTTTTGATATCTGATCTCAAACTTCTCAAAGTGTTCCTTCGAACCAACCAAGGCAAAAGTACCACCAAAATGCCTTGGTTCGCTTTTCGCTTCGCCAAAGAAAATGTCTAGCCAGCAGTTTCCCATACAAGAAACCATCCAACCAGCCACCAAAATTTTTCCTCCCGCTCTTCCCTATGCCTAATTCCATTCTGTTTGTTTTCTTTCCCTTTTCTTCCCGTCATGACTTCCTCCAGTCTCGCGAAAAACCAGTGAGCCAGAGTTGCGCACATTTTCCAATCCGAAGGACACACCACACCAGACCACCAGTGCCACTTCACTCTCCATAGACTCAAATTGCTCCTTCATTTCGCTTAGTCTCCGTTTCCACATAAATGAAAGTGAAACGGATTTTTGTCTTTCCGCATGAACCATCATCACAAGAAAATTTGCCAAATTCCACGCTTTTTGATAAGTGAGAATTGGACAATCACGAGATTTTTTAAATTGGGAGGAGACAATCTGAACATTGACAAAAGTGCAGACGGTAAGTCTGTCACCAGTTTCAATTTGAAGCGGTCAGTTTCACTGATTTTGTTGTTATATTTATTTTCGAAATATTTTTACTCTGCTCTGGAACATTTTTTAAATTTCGAAATTAATTTCCTCTCCTTCCATTTTCCTACAATTTCCCTCTATAGTCGATTAAATTTGGGCTGGTTTACGCAACGTACATGAAGAGTCACAGTTTATACGCGTCTACATTTTTCAGCTCATAAAAAACTGATTAAATCACGTAACCCCATCAAATACCCTTTTCCTTAAAAATTTCAATGTTTTTTGTTTCCTCATCATACCCCAACAAAGTCAACATTTTGTTTCCTATGCCCATTCTATTTCAACGTGCAATCAGTCATTCAAAGTAGAGCCAATCACAGTCACGCAGCACATAAAAAGGACAATTTTGCGGTTACCAGAAACGCCGTGATTACTACAATGGTTTTTGGAATGGCCATTACATTACATAATAACATTTCATTATGTGCCTTCACACGACTTTCCCCCTTTGTGTGGGGTGTAAAAGCCGGAAGATGTGACAGTAGCAGAGTAAATACCAAGTATTTTTCGGTGGGTCCCCTTTGCCTTGCGTACTCATCATCACCACGACCACTTTATGGGAAAATAATTGTTTCCCTTCCGCTCTTAGCCGGAATAAATAGGCTGTAAATGTCAGTCGGCAGCGAGCAGCGGCAAGCAGTGCAGTGCGGCGGTTGCAAAAATAAAATAAATAAATTTTCCCCTTGAGCAATAAAATAATGTAGCATGCATATTTAGTGTATTAGCATTGCTCAAGCATATGCGTGTCCGCTCATTTTTCATGTTACGCTTGTAATTGTTCACTGCCTGCTCGGCTTAGTTAAGATGAGTGGGAAAGTGAAGAAAGGAGCGAAACGGTGAATGCAAATACTTAAGTACATGACTCACTTTTAGTAAATGTGTCCAAGTTTTATGGGGAAAATAATTTTACACGAAATCTGTCCCTATGCCCTTGTCCCGCGTTGTAAGAGCTCCGGTGTGGTGACGGTGTGCGAGAGGATGAGAAGTGAGCGACAAGACGACAGAGTAAAATTAGCCCACCTGCGTCGCGTCGCTCCTGTCCTGTCCTCGTCTTCGCTTTCCCCTCCTTTTATTTTATTTTATTATCCCTCGAGTAGAATTTCAACAAAATCTCTGTAGTCTTGTCAATTTGCAACTTTTTTCTCCGCGGAGAATTTAATGAGTTCTAATGTGAGGGTTGTAAGTTAACGAAGTGTTTAACTAAAATGTAATGAAGTATTTAAAAGTTGAGCGACACACGCAGAGAAACAGAGCTTTCGTTTCTCTTCGCTTTTTTGTCATTGTCATCGTTGTCGTCGTACGCCAACTTTTCCCAAGTAGAGCAGTAACGGTAACGGTAACGGTTAACGCAGTAAAGAAAAAGATTGTCATGAGACCAGTCGAGACAGACGTATTTTTAGTAGCAAGACTTTTTGATAGAAGCAAGATGCTTCAACTCTCCGCTGGAGACATGACTGTTCAAGTGAGCGAGCAGAGACAGCGTCTCGTTTTCTTTTCTCATGTGTTGAAATGTTTTTTCTTCTTTCTTTTGAGGGAATATGGTAATGTGGACAAGCATAACGTAACAAAACGCACCGTAACGCAATGTAACATAACACTTACGTAACGCATCATATAAAAGGGATAATAATAAAAAAGTGAATTTTGCTGGAAAATTGCAAAGAATATGGTAGTTTGGTAGTAGTTGCGTGGCATGCCGGCTTTAAAGGCAGACAGACAACGTCTGCCTGCCGCTGCTGTTGCTGTTGCTCTTTGCTTTCTTAACTTTAACTTCAACTTAGTTTCATTCAAGCAGTGCGCTATGCAAATCAAGTAGAAAATTTGTAAAGTCTGAGTCTGAAGCTACAAGAAGCATGTGAAATCCAAAGCTTAGCCGGATCATGATGTGAAGGAGACAATGTGAGATGAAGACTCGGGGAATTGTTTCAAGATAAAGGGAAACACATGTATTCATTAGCCGCTTAGACAATTTACTTTTGTCCTGTTTTTTTCTATCTCTGGTTAATATCTGGCTGGAGCAAGATGTTTTAGCTTTGCTGCTTCATACTCGCTGCGCTACGTGCTTTAAAACTTGGGATACGAACAAGTCATAAGAAAGTTATCGTTTACGAACCAAACTTTTTTTAACAAAGAAAAAATGTTTCTGTGTAGTTGACTTACTCAGTTGTAAAAGTAAGCTTTTATGACATGCCAGAACAGAACTCACTGAGGATGGAGTGCTCCATGCTATTCCTTACGGGTGTTTGCTTCTCCATTCGAGAAATTTTTTCTAGTGTGCGTAAATACAAAAAGAGGAAATATCTGCAAGTACATAGTAAATACAGAGAGATATACATATTTGAGCTTGTTCGCCGCTGCCAAGTAAATATTTTGGACGCGTGAAATATTAGGAATTCTAATGCATAATTAACTAATTGAATTATTTTGTACTTGGGGTAGTCCTCCGCTTCGTTTTGCTTAAACATGTTTAAGTTGAGGCAGACAGAGTTTTGTGAGTCGTTCTCTCTTCCTGCTTGCTATGGTCATAGTCATGGTCGCGCCATCGAGAAAAAAATAATGTATTCATAAGTAATTCATATTTTAGAAGATGAGTAAACAGAGCGTTTAAATTAAATGGAAATTCGTCTCCGTCTTTTCTTGCCCAATTAATTTTTTGCGTCTTCCTCTTTCCTCCTTTTCTTTCATGTTAAAAAGTAATAAAGAGTTACAGTTATCTTATGTAATGAACGTTATGAATTTTTTGTTTGATCTCGCTCCAGAGCTACAAAAGAGCTGAGGACATGCTGAAAAAGTCCCAGGAGTCGAAGTGCTGTAAAAACCACAAAATTTCTACTTCCTCTTCCAGTATAGCCACTCATGTCAACTTGAACCTGGGCGCAATATATCATGTCAAGGTACGTTCCAAATTATGTATTACATCTTTTTTTTAAGTAATATAAATTCATACAACAAAACTGTTTTCCTACTACTAATTTGTATTTATTATTTAATAATGTTTTAGGGTGAGTTTGAAGATGCTTGGAAGCACTACAGAATAGCTCTTCTACAGGATCCCGATAATCAAGTTTTACTCCAGAATATCGCTAAACTGAGAAAAGCTGAGCTTCACAACACGAAAAACTCGTCCTGTGTCGAGGACCGTTTTGCACAGAGAAGAATTCGCGTTGAGTATCATGAATACAGTTAAAGAATTAATTAGAGTAAAAACGCACGCTGCTTCGCTAATTGTATTGTATGAAGGTGATTGCTGAAAAAATCGTAAATATTCTACTACTTAGCAAATCATCATCATAAGTAAAATCATTTAACTTTTAAAAAGTATTCTAACAAGATGCATAACGTTACAAATAAATAGGGTGCGTAGAATTTCCTTTAGTAATCAAATGTAGATTTTTCATTTCGCTGGCTGTCAGATAAAATAATGTACGATGAACCTCCAAAATTGTGAATATTTACTTAAATGAATAAAGCTAGTCATAGATTTATAGAACCTAATAAAAAAATAAAAATTGATTAATTGTGATCCATTTCAAGATAACTGATAAAAAGCTATGATTCATGAAATGAACGAGAAAAAATTTAAAAGCGATCAGTATTTTTAATGACCTTTTATAATTTCTAAACAACTCAGAGAATCAGATGAAAAAAAAAACTTTTTGTTTCCTCTCTTCCTGACAAAGAAACACATCGGATTCATAAAAGTTGATGGCTTACTGTGTTGCCAACGGTATAAAGAATTAATCAGAAATTAAAATACTGCTAACTAGTCTTAGTTTAAGAAATTCCTACAAATTAATTAGCTAGTTCGCTTAGTAGCTCTTGGGTAGCTATACTTGGCCATAGTCGGTACAATTTTGCAAATGTGTGTGTGACTCTGTAAACTTGTTCAGGAGAATGATGTGTGTGTTAGCTGCTGATGTTAAAAATGTAAAGTGTAACTGTATCGATGTTAACCGTTAGATTTTTGTGTGTTGAGATGGAATGGAGGCTGAGCTGTGGTGAAGTATTTCCCTGATTGATCAAAATATCTTGTAAGATGCGTGCGTGTAGATTTTCTATGAATGTATGTCTAACCAGCCGAAGAAACAAAATGTTAAGGTTAATTACTTACAAAATAAGTGAAATACGGTTTTTGATTGAAATCCTGTAAAATCGGTAAACATTGTAAACGTTACCTCTTCCACAAGTAAAAATGTGTGTAGAATGACTAGTACCTGTTGGCTATAGGCACAGAAATAACTGCCTATTTTATTTGCGTAAAATATTGTGAATGTCTAAGAAAAGAATCGACTATTCGTAAAAATATTATTACTAAAGGGAAAAATTATTGGAGCTATGTAATAATTATATTGTATGTATCTCCTTTTGAAAATGGGCACAAAAAGAACGCAGAGAAAAGTTTTTAAGGAACATTATACAGATTCATGCCTCGATCTTAATACAGAAAAAATAATTCGACAGCATTGTAAATCTCCTATTTTGGTGTCAATTTATATTTTTATAGAAATGAACCATTGCTAAAAACAAAAAATACTATTTAAATTAATACCGATGTAAAGGGACAAGAGAAAGAATTTTTAAAACAAAAAAATGTTTTGCATGACTTCAAAACTATGTAATTTATAATCCGTCATTTCATGATCCGTATTTTAAATTAGGAAAAGTATACATTAATTAAATCAAAACTCATGTCAGAATTCCCCTTGTTTCATTTTTTGTCATCAAATTTCAATGTAAAATGGTTACTATAATTAATTAATACATAAACTAATCTTCCAATCACAATGATATAAGCAAGCAGGAACAAAACCAGAAAAACCCTGAATGAAACATTTTTCATTTTTGTTTGTCATTTGTGCGAGCAGCAGTATTTAAGCTAAATTATTATTGTGTAATAACTAATGATTAACTAGAAAGTTTTCAACTCATGTCATGTTATGTGTGTATATAGCAGCGATTACAACAATGTAATGCGAGTAAATGGAGCATGATTTTAATTAAAACCTACTCTAAGAAACCAAAATCATTCATTAAAATAAAATGATGAACATGATGTGAATGTCGCAATGAATGCAAAAAAATGCTATATAATAATAATATGATAAAAATAAAATCAAATACGATAATTTAAAAATTCTCATATCAAACGTTTGAAATGAGATTTCTGGGCAAGAATTTGTTGGGCATTTAACACCTTCTTAATCATCATAATTTAGCATTTACCATATCATGCCATTCCGTTCCGGTCATCTTCATATGGAAGTAACCTGAAAATCTCTATTTTCCCAAGTAATTTCACACAGCTCCCGCGCCAACCCATTGCTGAAGGTAAAAAGCAGAGTCCTGGACAGAGACAAAAAACCGGCTTGAAAAAAGGATTTACAGTCGCCTTCCCGTAAGTAGCATACAAACTCATATATAAACTCCATAACTTCAGTCTTGAGTACAATGCAATGCAATCATTCCATTTCCAAGGGAAAATGAACAACCAAATCACCAAAGTAAAAACCCTCTGTATCTTTATATCTGTAACAGCAAAATATCCTGTGTGTAAATCGGCCGAAGATGCATTCTTGCATAGGGTCTGGCAGTTTTATGAATTTATGAATGTATTTATTTATGACCACCGTTTTATGAAGAAAAATATAATGAATAATAATGCCTTTTCGATTAGACTTACTCGCAGCTCAGATACTCTTCAAGTAGGTAGATAGACATGATTCCGACCAGGATTATGTCGCGATGTTAATCCCTCCAAAAATTGGAATTTGAATGATACATGCATAAACAAATTGTAATCTCAATCTCACATGCTAAATTTAATCCATCCAATTCCACAGCTTCACGAACTTTAAGCCGGTGATATTTGCACAGTTTTATTACGCTTTCACACTTCATAATTCTCTGCTTTAAATTTTAATACTCACACAACATGATTGGCCATGGGTAACAAGAACCAACAGCAAATTAAATTCTCTGTACTTGATTGCATCCATAGTTCTGATAATACTCGGTTCTCTTTCGACCTCATTTCAATGTCCTTGCAGGTGAGCTTTGGATTAAGTCAAAAATATCTGCCTTATGTAGTTGCGATGAAAGGTCACCATAGGTCAACAATCACATTTGAGTTGTGATTTTAGTACGGGAACGAGAAAAAGAAATATGAAATATATTTAGATGCAGATAATTTTCTCACATTGTCATAATAATGTACAATTTAATCAATAATTAAATACAGACTGAAATATTGAAGGAAAGCAATGCATAGGGTTTAAGTTACTGCTACTATTAACGTACCTAAAAGCTCAAAAGAATTCTGAGAGTTTTTATCTTGCACATAATTCGCAACACAGCCTCCTAAACCATCTTCCGGATGAAATTTTATCCAATTGCTGTTGGAGGAAACATTATGTAACGTGCTGTTATAACGCTATGCAGCAGTGTCAGATTCCTATTCCAAGTTGTTTAGTGAATCTTGAGTCAATGTTTTGGAAACGCGACGCGAGCCCTGAAAGTAGCGACTGAGAAGCAAAGGAGTTATGCAAGCAGCGAAATATGAAAGATAATTGTTTTAGCGTTAATAAAATACATTTCATAATAATAACCAAATTGCTTATTAGATCAACAATAGCAGCTTAATTATGTAACCATATCACAACAATCCATTTCAGACAAAAATCATCATCATTATTATTTGGCTCCAGTTTACAGGTTATGTTAATGTTTCTTGCATATCATTATTCAAATGGCCATCGGGTATTTTTGTTTTACCAAAATACTGCAAAATAAAAGGTATTATACCATATTGACCATAACACCAAGACAGACAAACGTGAGGTGACTGACACAAGAGAGACAGATAAGAGCGGTTCGGCTTTTTAGCTTAAGATATAGAGCTCTTAAATAATGAAATGGATTGATAAAAAACAATGCAACTTTTCTTTCTCTTTTTATTACATTGCATTTTCGTCACAATGAGGAATCAATTGAGCTTTATTGTAAACAACACGTAAAAGTAGTTCCTCTGGCGCGCAGAACGCTGGTAGTGGTAAGACTTTTGACTCAAAAGTTTTGAGAGTGAAACCACAAATACGCCGTACGTAGCCGTCTTTGAATATTGTAGAGGGAAGCAAAGCCGAGCCGAAGCGGATGCATGAAACTGTGTCCGTCGGTCGCGTCGTCTGTGGACTGGACTAGTTTTATTATTATTATTACGAAAAGGTGAACTTGTAACAAGCACAAGTGTCGTATAAGACCTCTAATGAAAAGAGGCAAACATGCCACGGCATACCTTCTTTGGGTGGGATTGGGATTCTGATTTCTTTCTCTTTTCTCAGCCAACATAACATACGCAAGGTAACGTAAGTAGCGTCTTTTTACTTTTTATTATGATATGTCGGCACAAATATCAAATGCATACTAAAAAGAGCTCCAAAGTCTTGGATATGGATACGATACACACAGTAAAGTGAGAAGAAACAAGAAAGAAAGAGGAAAGGCTTGGGTTTTGGGTTTTATTCTGCAGCAGCATGCATCGTCAATCTCATCTTTTTACTCTGAATACGATGGAATGGAGTTTTTGGAGGAAGTGGCGGTGGTGATGGTGATATGATGATGCTTCGTCTGACTCAAATGGTATGTTGTAGCTTGGGTTTTTTGCATGGATGGTACTTTCTGATGTATAAAGTAAAAGTGAGAGGGAATGGGATTGAGCTAAAAGTGCATCCTCATCCAGAGTCGCTCACAATGCAACTGGGAACGCAATGAAAGTTGAGCGGAGCAGAGTTCAGTGTGTTTGTGGAGAGGGAGAGAGGAGGAGATTGAGAGCAGGAGTAGCTGAGAAGGCAGGTTGTTTGTTTGGGGAGATACGTAGAATATTTTTGGAGGGCAATTTTTCTTCCCTCATTAATTCGGAAATAAAAATTCTTTCAAAAAATTAACAACTTCTTCGCTTCTCATCTTTACTCAATTTCAATCACATTTCTCTACTTTTACTCGTTTTCTTCTTCCTAGAGTTTCCGGTAAGTTACGATTACATTCATATTATTAATATTGGATCAAAATTATATTCATTTATTGTGATTGCACTATACACACATACTTCGCTCAAGATCAATAGAAGGTTTAAAATAAATGTGGTGGGTAAAATTGGAGCAGTGTGAATGTGAGCTACATGACGCTGCTATTAAGAGAAAGATGATGGACAAAATTGAGATAATTAGGATTTTGTGGTTTAAACAGATTCAATCAATCAGTTCAGTTCAGTGAAGTATTATAAAAAGTAAAATTGCCTTTGCGCTGTGATAGTTTCATAAATGCAAAGTCAAAACAGACACTACTCTGGTTTTCAATTTGAGAGTGGCATTTTTTAGTTTTATAGATCTCGACTGACAAAATGAATTCAATTAGCATTTCGTTAGTCTAACAGGAAAGGCAATTTGAAATTGAAATGAAATTTCCGTATTGTACTGGAGTGTAAAAGTAGGGTTTTGATTACGAGTATTTTATTTTCGATTTCCGCGTCATGTTGGTGGTTGCATTTGATTTGTACTTTATCTCACTCGAATAGGCAAATTGATGACATCTTGTGACAAAATTGTGGTTATTGCGGCAATGAACGGATTGTACTAAACTTTTTATTATGCATGTTATTGGCAGGTGGTAATTCATAGTTTAAGGCTTTGACATGGGTATTTCAGTTTTGAAGAGACCGTACACGTCATCTCAACCTGCCACATCAAAGGTGTCGCAAATACTTAAATTATTAAATACATATATATTTCTAGTATGTGCAATAATGATTTGATTTTTAAAATAATCGTTAAACCATTTTTAATGAATTGACTTACAATTGCCAATTTGTTTCTGTGAGTGAATTTTCTGCTCTAGCATTTTAAATATTCTCAATCTTCATCTAATAGTCTTCTACTTTCAAATAGTTCCGTTCTTAAAGTGTTAGCAGTAGCTCATAGAACTAAGCATTTTCCTTTACAACTTCTTTTTGATTGTGTGCACACTTTCTTGTTAAAAGATCATTTTAAAAACTTATTTGTTCTTTCTTTTGCATTTCCAGAGGAAAATGAGCGTCTGCTACAAGTGCAACAAGCCAGGTAACGTAACAATTCAAAATAAATTATTTTTTATCTTACAATTATGCTTTGCGATCTATTTAATTGTTATTTTATATTTTATAGGGCATTTTGCTCGGGAGTGTGAGGATGGTGGTGGTGGTGGTGGTGGCCGCCCTGGTGGTGGTCCCGGACGATCTCGTAACAGCAGTCGTGGTACGTGAATAGAGTTGAAATTGAAAATATATTTTATTATATTTACATTATTATTATAATATCTTTTAATATTTACTTTTACTCGACATTTATGGTGTGTATTTCTGAATGTCAATTAATTATTTTAATTAACAGACAAATGCTTCAAGTGCAATCGCTTCGGGCACTTTGCCCGGGATTGTAAGGAAAGTGATAGATGCTATAAATGTGATGAGGTCGGTCACATTGCACGGGATTGTAAGCTGGCCTCTGACGAGCGTAAGTGCTTTCTCCATATATTTTGGTATTAAATTTTAAAAAAATAATTTAGAAAATTAAAATTTCTCCTTTAATTATTTTCAGCGTCTTGCTACAACTGTAGGAAGCCAGGTCATATTGCCCGGGAGTGCCCACGTCCCGACTCACGCAATTTCTCCGGCAACATGACCTGTTACTCCTGTGGGGAGCAAGGTCACATGAGCCGTGATTGCACGAAGGATGACCGCAAGGTGACTAACATGAAAGTAACGCTTAAACTAGAAACAATATTTATTTAAAACATTGATTTATTTTACATTTTACAAGTTGAATGATACTGAGCGTATTATATTTTTAATGTGGGCATTTCTAAACTACAAAACATTGTTTTCTTCTTGTGTTAATTAATTTTTCTAGTGCTATGCTTGTGGTAAGTTGGGTCATATTTCAACCGATTGCCCAAATCCGGATGGAGATGAAAAGAAATGCTACTCTTGTGGGGCTTACGATCATCTTTCTCGAAACTGTCCAACCTCTGAGGGCACTGTTTGCTACAGGTAATTTAATTACATAAATATTTTCAGTTTTGAGTCTTCTTGGTTCTTTCCCATTGTTAATTTTGAAACGCTTAAAAAATTTCAGATGCAAGGAACGCGGACATCTTGCTCGCGAGTGTGTCGCTCCAGAAATTCCAGCTTAAATGCACATTTTATTTTCTTCACCGTGTAACATCAACATAGATGGACATCACATCCTACATTTATCCGATAAATGCAAATATTACAAAAACAATATTTAAAAATGATGGTTACATGGTAATAAAAACTTGATATAAAGCAAAATAGTAATAGAAATATAATTAATTATGTCATGTGCAGGTAAAAAACCTCTTGGTTTGTTTTTTCTGTCTATTGTTAGAAGGAAGGGTTGAGAAAGCTTAACATTAACACATAGTATTTATGTCACTTCGGTACATACTTACGATACTGGTGGGCAACGATGTGAAACTTGAATTTATATTTTAAATTGGTGAAACTAATTTAAAGTATTTCGTAGAATAATAATAATACATACGTACATTAGATAGATGAGCTTAGCTCTAGAAGCTCTGTTAGGATATTCTCAATCTATTACTCTTCCCAAATTCTGTCAATACTATATCATATTACTTGTAGCATTTAATGAGTGTGGAGTTTTTAGACAAAAATAATGAAGAGGGTTTATCTTTACACCCTAGGCTTACATACATAAAAGGGAGTTATTTAATTCTGAAATCTGAAGGGGTAAAAAATAATCATGAAAGTGATTTGTCAATCTTGCAGTATTGAGTGTTAAATTTAAATCGCGTGGATATGAGAAAACAACTATTGATTACTGCTTAATTTTGATAACTATAATCAGATTAAAATCATTATTATTGTTCTATTCGTAACGTAACAAAGGCGTCCAGGTATAACAAATTTTTATGCAGAATGCTGGAGATTTACTGACTACATTTTATGTTTGAGTATTTACTAGATTACGATTTTTCTTGTTTATAGAAAACAAGCAATTTTATTGTAGGACACCACTCTGGTCGTTTGGCACTTTGTTGTGTGTAATTTAAGAGATGTGAACTAACGAGCTTTGTCTTGTCAATGTCACTGTATCGGGGGGCGAAACGTGTTTTTGTAATTATTTCTCCTGGTGAATGTTCACCATTCTTTTCTGTACTTACCTAGTAAAAGTAGTTGTATTTATGTGTCTGTAATCACTATGTCATATTAAGACACACAGATTTTAAGTAGAAAATCCCGAGTGTGAAATTAGCTGTAAAAATTGTGAATGTAAAGCTAGAAAAAAAATTTGAGCTGAGTTGTTTGTGGGAGATTCAGTAGCAAGCGTACTGAAGTTGTCAGCAGTTGTTTCAAAAAAAGAGAACGAAAAATGGAATTTTTCAGACTGGCAATGAGACTGAATGGTAACAACCTAGAAAAGTCAACCACAATATTTATCTCTATTTATTAAAAAATCTTAAATTCTGACGTGAGAAAGAAAGTCAAAGTAAAACCGGTTCGGGGTGTTCGGTTTTGTGGGTCTGTCCGCTTCCGTTCGTACTTGCTAACTTTTAATGTAGGTACGTTTCTTATTCAACTAGTATGGTTCCCAAGAGTTTACTATAAAATGTGAACCAATTTTTCTCTCCAACTTTTTCCTTTCTAATACTTACGAAAGAAAAAGGATGAAACTGTAAACATTATTCACTGAATATTGAATCCGGACTGGACTGGAACAATTTAATATATTACATTATATTGCATTAGATTACATTATCCTTAATGTTTATACTAGAGTCGAGGATTTTAATTAATTCTTATTACATTATGTGCATGGAGTTTGCGAGAAGTTAAATGGTAAACATGTCCACAATTTTATTAATACAAAAGAGTATCTGCGGCTTAAGATGAAAGAGAGAAAGCAAGAGGTGTTGATGATGAAAACGAAACGAAAAAAAATGAAAAACAGAGTCAAGAGAAAATCGGATGTTTACCAGAAGTACTGTTATTTCTGTGATGAAAACATTGAAAAAAGATATTACATAGAAGGAGAGCAACTGAGTAAAAACAGGTAAAATTAAAACGTGTATTCAACTGAAACTGAACAAAAACACTTTGTCTGGAACGACTATGTAATTTTATAGATTGTTACAACAAAACAAATCCACCTTGATTGTGTACCTCTCAATATTAATTGTTACTTGTTATGATTACACTAGAAATAAAGAAACTATTAAATATTTACTTCTATCATTGTTTTCACTTACTAGCGTATGTTATGTGATTGTCGCTCTGAAGCTGGGATGTGGGGAAATGCTAACATAAAATATGGATTATGTGGTGAGAGTAATTATTGATTATTAAATATTATTATTGTCAACAAGATTATTATTAAAAATCGTTGAAACCCACAAAAAATAAGTAATATCAAGGAAAAAATACGATGGGATTATCCAAGAATTGTATTATGAAATTTATCGAATAATACAGCGGTGAATAAAAACCTTGCGGTTCCTTTCGTCCAAAATGTGTATTTTGTTCATTTGAGTTAATTGTTCCGTATTTTCGCATCACAATTATAATCCGTTGACCCGGAAAATGATAGCCCATACTATAACCACATCACATCCACCTTCCAGGATACACATCGCCTTATTATATTGAACGACAGCAAAAAATACCCTGGCTCCGACATTCGTCCCACTCGACTCATCTCGAACCTGGGGAGACGTTTCTCTTCAGCTTGATATATTTCCATTAATTTCCGCAAATTTGTCATACATGACATAAGTAGAGGGTCCCAGGAAGAAAAGTGTGCTTTTTCCCCGTCGGCTTTATTTTCCTCTTTCTTGCGTTGCGTAGCGTTACCGCTGCCGTTATCCTTATCAATTTTTCCCGATCTTAAGTAGGTAATGCTTTTTACAAATATCCCCTTCTCCTAGAGCAAAATCGTTTCCACATTCCATAACATTACATGATACATACTAATGAATTATCTCTCGTCTCAAAATAATTTTATCCTTTATCTAATATCAGGAGAGATTTGTTTCAATACTCTTTTTTTCTGCTGATGCCCTCGCTTTGTCTTCCAAGCTACTTAGAAAACTTTGGGCATTACCCGTGTACATTTCCATTTGACTCGCCATTTCTCATGGTACGGCTACCGTGAACTGTGTGACATTCACGATATAACTTGGACATATTAACATAGACATATCCTTGGATATTTGAAAAAAAATAGAAAAGAAACTCTCTCTCCCATCTTCCACCGCAATATTTCAGTTGCATTAGTTACAATTGCCAGTAGTAACCCTGGACTGGATGTTTCATAGCACTGGCCATAGTCCTGCTTTCCCTCTGCTCTAGGTTTGCTGCCTGCGTCTTTTTTTCTTTTCTTTTTAATACAACAAAAAGGGAAGCAAAACCTGGCTAAACTGATGGGTCTGAGTCCGGCTAGTTGCATTTTTTCTCTATACGCCCATTATATCTCATGAGCTGTGGAAATTGTAGTGGGAAGAGATGCCATTAAGGCTGGTAGATCTATAGCACATGTCATGTTTTTATGTTGTAAAAAAGTATCGTAGCATCGCTAATATATTATGTAATGTAGCACTCTGAGTAAGTAAAACAACATTAGTCCCGCTCCCGCTCACTCAACTCAGTTCAGAGTCGCTTGCTCATTTCTCCTTCCTTCTTTCTCCTTAACCATGAGTAATTCATGGACTACCAACTTTTTCTCCCTTCCCTTCCCCTTGACCTTCCGTTCTTGGCAACTTTCCTTTTTCTCAACTGCCTGAAACAAAAAATATATAAAATATCATCGAAAAAGCGGCGAGAAATTGTAGTAGGTCTTCTTCAAACACTGCTTCATCCCATTAGTCTTAGTTTTTTTAGTTTTTTATTTAATAGTAGATGGATCCGTCGCAGACCAATTCAAACTTTCACTCTGCTTCCTTTTCCCGTTGCTCCTAACTGTGAATTGTAACAGGCCAGTTTAAGTTTCATGTTACTTTTTATTATGGTGACGACAACGATTACTTACGCTGCCACTGCAATTACTTCAATCATCTGCTGCCTCAATTTTTGGGAGGAAAGTAATGTAATGGCTAAAGGTTAATGTCATACGAAATGATAAATGTTTATTGGTCCTATGAATGTAAGCAAGCTGGAACAATAAAGCTGGACATGGGGTTCGGCTTGAGCTGGGGAGCACACAGGAAGGAAAATAAACCTGCAGTGGTTTTCGGTTTTCTCTTTTTCCTTCTTTCTTTTTCTTCTGTTTTTGCTGACCAGGTCGTAGATTTACCGTAAATTGAGAAGGAAGGCTCCAAAAATAGAGAAAGGGGGCTGACTAACGAAGTAATGTGAAGCCTCGGCGCTTGGCAAACTTACTCATTTATTCGCCCTTCGTCTTTGATTTCTTTTCGCAACCTTAACTTCGTTTTTTATATTTTTATACAGACATACAGACAGGTTTATACATAGCGTCATAATATTTGGTGGCGCATGCTGCATCTAGTCGACAGTAGTATCTTTAATATCAGATCTAAAAGATTATATACAGAAAGTGGATAATAAACAAAATCATTTCTAATATTTTATTGATTCAATAAAAGAAGGGATCCTGATTCAATGGATTGAATCGAATCCAAAAAAAGCTCCAGCTCAGTCCAACTTCACTCCAACTCTACTCAATTTCCAAAACTGGAAACATCCAGATATTATCATAGTTGAATGAAATTCAATGGAATTTTCATGTACATACGTACCTCCATCACAAAGACAAAGTAAAATTTGAACATCCTTCAGAATGTGAAGTTCACAAGTAAATATGCCGTTCATGGAGCAGCTATGAAAACAGAGTGAATTTTATTATACAAAAATATCTGAGAAAGGTTTTATGGCGTCGACCGAAACAACCTTCGTAAACAAGGGAACGGATTCCTCATTTGCATATTTTTCTGTCTTTATTTCCCTCATTTTCTGTAGCCACTCTCTTTCACTTTCTTTAACTTTCTCCATCTTCTCTCCTTCGTTTCTCCTTGGTGTCTCTTGAAAACATTCCCCAGAATTTAGTGATGCATACATAAAGAGGAATCTCTTTTTGCCCACTTGAGTGTAGCCACACAATATCGTTACTCTTATTATCATCGTTTACTATTATTTGCCACAGTTTATATATTGGCAGAGCAAAGAATGGAAATGGATGACGGCCAGGCGAGGCTGGGCGAGGCTCGAGGAAAACAAAAATATTTACGCATTCCACGGACACGCTTGGATTTGTGTCCATGCATAAATTAAAGAGCTATATTAATCCTTGCCGGAACATTCCTATTATTTGCCAGTCACCAGTCTCAAACAAAACGAAATGAAATTCAATGAAATGGAGGCACTGAGTTCGTGAGACAAGCGAAAGTGTGTGTGTGTGCTTCATGCATTTCCGCTTATCCCTTGTTATGCATGACATGACCATCATGTCTGATGATGAATGAATGTAGAACGTGCTTCTGTCTGCAAATTCTCGTCCCTGATGTAAATGTATCCACCTGCCAATGGCCACGCCACCTCCCTTTACTCTGCTTCCACTTCCACTTCCACCTCTACGTGAAATAACTTGAATAGAGCATTTCGGCATTTTACTTACAGCATATTTGATGTAGCTTTTGTGTGAATACATTCTTTTTGTCATTAGTTTGCATCGAAGATGCTTCTCATGTTGCTCCTGTTATACTTTGCGACTTCCTTCTGACATGAGACGAGATCGCTCCGTTTGTATGATTAGCAGAAAGAATTCTAAAAAAAGAATGGAGTGAGTAAACAGAGCCGCCACTCTCCAGCTCGGCTTTCTTTTGCTGCTTTTGTTTTCTCGGCATTGTTGGGTTTTGGCTGATTTCAGAGGGAGAGTTGAATAATAAGGGAAGGGACTTGAGGGATTACACTTTCTTCTCCAGTCAGATATACTTTTAATTAAGATCCGAAAATAACAAGGAGAAAAGTCTCAAATTTCGGGAGGCAAACTGAGAGTGTTTCTTATTTCAGGAATTTTATGAGCACCCTCGAGAGAAGAAAGCGAAGTAGGAAGAATTGGTAATATTAGCTCTTACCAGTCGCTTCTCCAAACTAACTCATTCCATCTTCCCCTTTGTGCTCTTTGTGTATGAGTGTGTAATTTAGGAGAACACAAAAATCCTCCTTTTCAACTCCAGTCACGATTTTTAATATTTCTCCAATAGTCAGCAACCGCCTAACAAACACAAACTCGGATTTTTTCTTCTTGTCGTCCTCATCCATCCATCTTTTATAGCATAACTTAAGCAGCTAAAGTATGTATGCACACATCTTCAAATACCATACACCAAAGGAAAGTAAATACAGGAAATTTACGGAAAGGAAAAAAAAAGTTGATTTCAATTGGGTGAACGCTTCAAATGCACTCGGGGAAAGGAGAATGGAGCGAGAAGACGAAAGAAATACTTTGCCAGTTGGATGACTTTCCTTCCTGTCTGCTTCTTCTCCATCTCCGTCGGTGAAAGCAAAGGAAAAGAATATAAAAAGAAAGTTTTTTTCTTGTTTCTCCTCTTTTGTGGATGGATGGATAAGTTGATAGGAAGAGTTATCTGCGCGGATCGGATTATGTGTGATTGTTGTATTTGTCGTAAGCACCGTTATTGCTATCGCCATCATCATCACCGTCGAGTTTTTTATCGTGTTTGCACTCACGTGTTTCCCCGCTTCCGGAAATACCATTCAGGCTCATTCGTGTGAATCGGTTTTCCCTGACCAGTTTTCTTCATGCACGGAGAGCAAGAATGGTTTAGCATTTAAGAAAAGAAGGCGACACGTTTACTCCTTACCTACATACCAATTGAGAGAAAAGTCGGAGAAAATGAAGAGTGGCTCAGCTCGGCAGACACTCTCGATATATTGATGGCCTTTCTTTTGTGAGCGAGTTGGGCCAAGTGATTGACATCACAAAGAATCAAAGTTATTAGATTTCCTGACATTTGTTTGACACCCTCTCTGTCGAATCGACTGTGTCTATTTTGGAAGACAGTAGCTCGTGTCGTCATCTTTCATAGCGAGAGCTCAGTCAGGATTAAGGCAAAAGGAAATCCACACATATACGTACATGCAATATACTGAGTAGTAGGTAGCTACTTACTACAATTTTTATAGCTTGTCAAGTTAGACGCTTGCTGCTTGAGGGACGAAGGGGAGGCGAAAATGGGAAAAGAGATTTTTCTAGATTCACTTTAAGAAGGAAAAAAGGAAGAAAAGAGGAAGGTGATAAAGTAGAAGATGACGATGATGACGATGATGTACTTTCTCCTCTCCATCCATCTAAACTTCTCGAAGAGGAAAAACCAAGCAACGAACCAACTTGCTCAAGCTTCTTGTAAAGAGGACGACAAGGTTATTACTATTGTGCTCGTGCGGTTTCTTTGTGAATGAGCATATCCAAAAGAAAATGGGTTTGTACACAATATCATCTATCGTTTCTCCCATCTATTTTTTTCTCGGCTCGAGTTCAGTTAAGTTGACTGCTGGAATGCAGGAAAGATGTGTGTAGACGGGTGGATTTTAAGTTTTGGCCTGTGAAACCCGCTACTTCTTGTTCTCCCTCCTTCTTCATCTTATATACTTTCAAGTACTAATATTTCCTACCCGTTTAAAAACTGAGGGCCCTTCTATCTTAAGGCGTGTAACCAACCAGCATTTTCCTTTCACCGAGACTGTGGGACTTTCCTCTTCAACTCAACTCAAGTCGTCTCAAGTACATAATGGAAGTGTACAAGTCATACTTTCACTCGAAGCTTGTCTAACAATTTTTATACTCCATCTTCATCCCCAAACTACACGATTTTTAAGTAGGGGAATAAAAGAAGCTCTTGGCGAGAGAGATGGATAGATAGCATTGTGCAATATGAGTTTGATGGAGAATAAAGAAAGTTGATGTGAAGCCACCAAAAAATGAAAAAGAAAAAAAATCGGTTTTCTTTTTATATGTATTTTTTACTTTCTCTTAATGCATCCTCCACCTCCTCGTTTTTGTACACTGCCCGGATGAATGAAAATGTGGATAAAATGCATAGAGCATGATCATAATATTTTGTAGAGTGACGAGATTTTTCCTTTCCTTTGTGTGGTGGTAACCTTGTTCCATGAATTGAAGCCTACTTAGTGGAAAGGTTGCATTTTAATAGTGGAGTGTGTCTCTGGTGACGCTAACGGGGTGAATGGGAATAGCGGATGGAGGGGAAAAAGTGAGTTAGTGAGTGTGTGTATGTGGATGTGTGGAAGAGGAAAAGAAATGAGCGGAAAGAAAGGAGGGAATGCTTTAGTATTTTTGGCAGCGCGCCATCCTCATATAATACTCCATAAATTTCTGTACATTTTTCGCTATTTTGTGAACTCATGCTGATCACTAACTCACACACAATTTTCACTCCACACACTCACTCACTCGAGATCCTCACCACTCACACACACATGGCATACATCTCTCTCTCTCTCTGTGCACTGAATTATAATTCCTTTTTTTAGTGAAAGTAGCGGCGGCTCGTTCATTTCATTTTATTCGCTCAGTTACTTCGTGGTGATACCCGGTCTCAAATTTACGACCAGTTTAAATAAGGCGAAGAAGGCAGTGGAGCAAGAGTCGTGTGGTACTTAAAGTGTAGAATCTTAAATCTTGACGTGTAAAATTTCAATGTGCAAATAATGCTTAAGAATGCAAATGTTCGGAAGTAATGTATGTAGAATAAAATGAGAAGGCATATATATTTTATTGTGGTCCCACACACGCAGACTGGCGATTTTAGAATCCATCTGTTTTATAGCCTTTTTTCCTTTTCGCTGGCTACGACGGAGAAAATATGGTGCTTGCGTGGTTTCCAAAATTAGACGCGGGTGTTGTAGCGCACTTAATTTGTGGTCCAATATTCCCCCGTGAATTAATTCCGTTAATCTCGCCCGCTCGCCTTATCAGGATGACAATGACACGAAGAAGATAAATTGGCAGAGGGTTAACTTGAGCAAAAGACAGGGGGAGGGTGAACCACGGAGAAAGTATAATGAGCAAACGAGAGAAAATGATTACATTATCTTTCCCGCTTACCTCAACTTCTGCTCCATTGATTAATTAATTACATCACGGAACGTGGCTCACGTTTATTCATTTGTGTAGCAAACACCGAACAGAATCCCACTATTCTTTGGCATCCTTTGAAAAACATGTGTACCATAACCCGCGTCTCTCATTTCACTTTCTTCCCAGAACTGAACCGTCATTGTTCATGTTCGTTACTATATTCATTACTTATTTTTAGACGGAGAACGTGTATGTTTTGTGAACATTAGGCGGGTACTAATGACGATGAGACAAGAGAAAACCTTGATTGGATGTGGTGACGGATTCATTTCAGCCGTCTCGTCGCCAATTTTCCACTGGCTTAGCATAGCTTATCCTAATATTTTTTGTCGTTCTATCAAGTTAAGCTTGTAAAATAAAATAAAACTTTCACCTCATTTCAGATTATCTCACTCGTCTCTTTTCCAACTTACTCACCTTGCTGACTTTTTTATTTAAAATTGAAGCAAGAAATGTTGCTGAGTTACCTTGGCTTTCCTGTGAAAGCCAACATGGCATAAAAGTTGAAGTGGCCGACAGTGAAATTATTTTTGTTCCAATGTTTTTATACTCTCTCAGTCAGCCAGTTTACACTCACTCCTCCAAGGATGAAAGTATGATTCTCATTAGCAGTAAAAAAACTTCTCATATCCAAAGAGATATTAGTCAACGAAGCAAAATCCCTCTAAAACGTGCTTTTTCCTCTAAACACGAAACTTTTTCCGCTATGTACTACCACCAGTCACCTCTCGACTCTTCTGCTTTCTTTCTCTTTAATAAACTGCTCTGGTCGCCCCTCTTGCCTCGTTTCATTACGCTCATCAGACCGTAAAGTGAGTTGAGTTGAATTTTGTGGTGGTGGATGTGGATACAAGTGGAAAATACATGTGTGACTTATTCACAACCAAGTGAAAGCATGCATGCAGGCGAGCTAGGGAAAACTCTTCACATCATCCTCATCATCTCATGCTCACTTTCTTCCTTTCTTTCTTTCCACTTATATAAAATCAGCTATGGCAATAATAAAGCTTCATGTAGACGTGCATGCGGAGTTCAGGTATAGAATAAAATATAATCAAATAAAAAAGGAGAAAGGGCCAAAGACCGTCAACTCCCTGTTGTGGAGGCCACTTATGTAAAGCTACGTACACACGTTGCTGCTACATGGGCTAAGCTAACCGAGTTTTACCTGGCTTGAGTGAACTAAATGGGTTAGCCGCTTGTCAGGTGGTTGTGCTCCTCCGTCTTTTTAATGGGAAATCTATTTGCTGTCACCTTTTTCACGAGCAAGAGAGGGAGAAAAGGGAAAAGTAAACCACAAGAGTAAAATGAGATTTGGGTGGAAGAGCAATGAAAGTAGAGAGCGACACGTTTTACTTTTACTTCTCGTTTTAGCCAGAGCAGGAAAGGCTTTTATCAATTTTATTGTGAAGCCATGTTTTGTTATGTTATGTTGTGTTACGTTGTACCAGATATGCACACATGGATTTAGGCACCAGCGGAGGAGTCGTGGTAACTGGCAACTGGTAAACTAACCACTCGCCTTATTTGTCGTGAAAAACGGTGTAAAAACGCAAGTGATGCTTTCCACCTCCGCAAACCGCTCTTTTATGGAAGGAAGCAGGCAAAAAAACTTTCGACATAATTTTCAAATTTATGATTACATAGGAAATGCCACTGGCATTGCAGTGTAGCCTTACATCTGTGAGTGCTGTGTGTGTGGAAAACAAAATTTCCGTGATCAGAGAGAAAGCGGAAAGTAAATAGAAAAGATTGAAGTTTGACTGTCATGCATAACAAGAAGAGCTAGAGCAGGAGGAAAAAGCGGAACTGAAATTTGTTGAAAATTAATTGGTACTAATAATGTTTACAAGGCTGGTAAACTTCTCGCTAGAAGCACTTCTCCTGCACAGGGTCATAAACTTGTGCATAATTTCGTGCTGATGACTGACAAGCTTTTTGCAAAGTGAAAGACAAGCATGGCAGTGGTAGTGGGTTGCTCAATAATGATTATGATGTAGACGGAGATGGCCTCAATTAGCATTATTATTATTTTTGTGTATCAGGAAATGAGTACTAATTTTGAATCTGTTGAAAGTTAATTGGCAAATTAAAAAGTCAGCCAGGGGGATGAAGAGTGGAGAAAGGGGAGTGGAGAGAGGAAATGATTTGAAGTTAAGTACCTGCGTTGTCGCTCCAGATTTTATTTATGTGTTGCTGAGAGAGCGTTGATGAAAATAAATAGAAAAACTTGTGATAAGTAAGAGGAAAAATTTCTCTCCATGTCACAAGAAGAGAAAGCTTATTTTACTAACTTAGTGTAACAGTAGTAAAAAGACGAAAACCTTGGTAGTTTTGCTACAAAAGACT
Organism: Cyphoderus albinus; assembly: GCA_021029165.1. Classification (NCBI taxonomy): domain Eukaryota; kingdom Metazoa; phylum Arthropoda; class Collembola; order Entomobryomorpha; family Paronellidae; genus Cyphoderus; species Cyphoderus albinus. The sequence continues at coordinate 7,302 of VYYJ01000025.1, read as the reverse complement.
TGAGTAAAAAAGAGAAAAGAAAGTGGAAGAAGAAGTAGACTATTTTATGAGACTATCACATTCATTCCGTGAATGCACGGATGGGCTGTACCTCACTTTTTTATCTTTCCTCGCTCTCCTCTTTTTCACTCTCTCACTCCGCCGAACAAAGCAGAGAAGAAAGTTTTTAGTGAACTTGTCATATGTAGTGAAAATTTAGCGAAAGAAAAATGGTGTTAGTTGTTTTCTGCTATTCTGCAGACATAGTAAAAGTAGAGAGGGGAGAGAGAGTAAAATGTAAACGTTTTCTTTTCTTTCCCTAGCTCACTCTCAGGGCCAGGAAGGCAGACACAAACATAGAAACACATTACGATTACTACATGGACACTCACATCACATCCATCGCACGCTCTTACCCGTTTCTACCTTCTTTTATTTCCCAAGACCATATTATAAAGCGAGGTTCAGCTAAAGGATGCTCTTTTTGGTAAAACGGAATAACCTAAAGAGAGAGAAACATAATAAAAAGCAGTCAACTGAATAATAAAAGTTGATGGCTTTTCTTTTTCTCCCTCTTCCACTTTTTGAAGGAAGACGGGTGACGAAAAAAATAATAAAATGGTTTTAATTGGATCATGAATTAGTATAGAGAAGATGAAAGAAGAGGAGAATAAATGGAGTAATCTCGAGAAATCGCTTGCTTTGCTTACGAACCGCCACTAACCAAGAGTTTGCTTTCTTCCCGTTTCGCCGTCTCCCAGCGGACTTGAATCAGCAAGAATTACGTGGATAAAAATGAAAAAAGGCGGCTGCCTAAGTTCGATTTGCTACATTTTGTCATGTACCTACATGTTATAAATACGTCCATACCTAACACAGACGTCGTCCTCGCTTTCTTTTTATTCTGCCAAGAAAGGAAATTGGCGGTAAAACGCGCTTGACATTCATTCCAATGAATAGGGCAGTTAATACGGTTATAATCGTATCAGTTAGCTCATACTATTTGCTGCGTTCCTTATAAAGTTGACTTATTACCACCACTAGAGGAACTCTACACATCCTCGATATTATCTCCATTTTTATGGACTCAAATCACTGAAAGACCGAAAAAAACTGATATTATTCTTCGGCTTAAAATAACTGCCTTCAACATAACATGCAATCCAGTTGCTTTGCCTACGTACTTGTTTTTTGCTTGGAGCAAGAAAAAATCCTCCCTTTTCCAAAAAAGAGGAAAGTTTGCCGTGTGCCAAAATATGAGAAATAAGCAGTATATTATTATAAACTTTGTTCCTTCTTCGCCTTCCTCCTAATAATGGGAAATGTGTATTGTAATGTTATGAACGCTTCACCAGACACGTATTGTATGTGTCTTGTCTGTGCCTTCCTTTCCGCTCCCCATTTGATTCTATTTTATTTTACTTTTAGTTTGTATCGTGTCATTATTCTTGTTCTGATGTGTCGGTAGAAAAAAAAAAGTTGAAAACCTGGAGAGAAAACATGAAAAGTTTGACTCGGAATCAGTAGTACTACGTAATAGTTTGTTTTTCTATCTCCCACCAATAACTTGCTTTCTCCTGCCTGCTTTCTCTCGCTTTCCCCCTCTTTTCACTTGTTATACAAATTTACAAGTTATGGCTTTGCTTTCTCCCGTGACAGTGATTGCATTCTAATGTCAGCTCAACTCGCTCCGCTTTTCTTCACGTAGATTTAAGCTCCATATTTTCTCCTGTAGCACAAGCACAGCTGCTGATGTTTTGCGCTACTGCTGCTCCTGAAGGTAGCTCGGTAGGTGCGAGAAAACTTTGTGCATCACTAATAGCAATAATATTGATAATAACATGTTTTGCGTTTAAAAAGAGCGAGAAAGGAAAATTGTTCGCTCCACGACAGAAAAACTTTTTCCGTCCTGTTGTCTGTCCGGAATGAAAGATCGAGAAAGCAGATATGTGTTGGAGAGGAACCCGGCTCGAGTGAAAAAAGCCATCTAATAGTAACTACTATATCACCGTGCACCGTCATTTTCGCTGCTTTTTTGTCCCATGCCATTCTTTGGCTGTTTCATATTTATTTATTTAATATTATTACACAAGAAAAAACGCCACTTTTGTTTTGCCAAATTCTTCCGATATTTTTGCGTAATGTAAACACGTTCTTTGCTGTGCTGTGTAATATCGTAGTCTGTTGGCAGTACACAGAGAAATGAGAAGCGAACAAAAAGCAAACATTTTTTTGACAAACGTTCGGCGAATAGAGAAAGGAAAACAAGAGAACAGACCCTTTTCCTGTCTTTCACACCCAATTCGCTTTCCTGCTTTTGCTAGTTCATTCCGAGTTGAGCTGTGATGTAATATAATGTCTCCGTAATACATTATTGAGGAGATGAGAACAGGCAAAGAATAGGAGGAAGAGAGGATGAATTTGTCTAATCTCCGTTTTCGCAATTGGAAGCAGGAAATTACTATTTTTCGGGGAAGGTAGTTTCGTGGAACCAAACCACATCACACCACGATGCACAAATACGTCTCTGTGTCTCATCTTTTTACCTTTTGTGCTTATAGGCAACCTCCATCCAGTTGTTCCTGAAAGGGTTCCACACGTCGCCACGTTCTTGTCACTTGTTGAAAATTTGGGCCACATTCAACTCAAGCCAACAAAGTGAAGAGTCTTCGTGGCGAAGCCAGATGCCTTGCTGCCTGCATGCAGTCATGAACTTTTCAAATATACATGAAAATTGCACAATTTACAACGTCTACCAGACTTATTTTTTCTTGAAATGTCTAGGTAAACTGCGTTCTCCTGTTTGCCCTTTCAGGCCATTACAAGTAATCTTTGTAAGTTTCTAATTATAAAGTAGAAATCTCTTTTCAGGTGCTTCCGGCTTCTTCTCAGAAGACTCCTTGGAGCATTTTCCTAGAAAAGAAACTCACTCTTCCTTCACAGCCTTGTGGAAATTTCCGACTCTCGAAAGTTTTAACATTTGTATCCTAGAGCATATTTAATATAAAATATGTATTCTTTAAAGGCACAACACCGAAAGAAATAGTTGTATTCTTAAAAGACAGGAAGTAAAAACCTTGGAAGAAGGAATGTAAAGGATTTCCTTGGAACTACTTTAGTTCAAACAGCGTCGTGGTTTCCAGCATTGTGTCATCTTTTTATTTTATTATTATTTGTATTTCCTTTTTAGAAAAGAAAAAAACTTAGCCTTGGCCTCGCACTTGTACAAGATGGTGCCAGATATAAATACTAGAAAATGGGAGCAGACAGAAGTGATATTAGAAAATGATTATGACTGCAACTGGAACTTGGCGGTGACCTTCCCCATTCTGTCTCACTTTCTTTATATTTATCTTTTCAAATTTTAATACCACACTTTCCAATTTCCAGTAGAGACAAAAATTGATTACCACTTATCAATTGCTTTTCATTGTGGTCCACATAAAAACCGCTTCAGTTCACCATATTATTTTTTCCGGACTAACCCAAGGGATCAGCAGACTGAACTGAACAGAATTTCAGTTTAGGTTGTGTTGGTTTAGAAGAAGCATCCAGCAAACAAGAGAAAGACGTCTGTCGCGAAAAATATTATTTGACTTTGTACAGCTCGCAAAGATAATAAAAATGGGTTGTGAAAAGAAAATTAGATTTTTTCATTTCTTCCAGCCAGAGACTTCTCTTTTAACAGGAGAAAGCTTTCATCTTTTTCAAAAAGTCCTCATCTTCAAACTCTATTGCCAGAACTGCCAAGCCACTCCACCATTTTTGTCATTCGTCATGATGAAATTCTGAAAAAGAAAAATAAAGAAAAGAGCCAAAATGAAAAACAGAAAAATATTAAAGAAGAAAGGAGAGAAGAAAAAGATACGGTTGAGTGTGTGTCAGTTATGAAAATAATGGCCATGGGATGATATGACGCGATATCATCTCATGTTAGATTCTTGTTTTACTTTCACTCTGAAGGAGAGAATTTTTTTCAAGTGTGACAGAAAAAAATACAAGATAATTTTCGACATAGTTTGTAACAAAGTAGACTACTGTCAACAAGATGAAAACAAGACACATAATAATACACATAATAGGCCTTATAAAAATTAATAACTCTGCGACTTTTACTTGACTCCACTCCAGCAAACTCTGTACAAGGCTACGGAGAGAAATTAGCTGCTCATTAAAATTCATTCCACTTTCTCCACAGAGTGAAAAGTGAGACCCTGACTATGAGACGGAGAAAGTTAATCTAATCATGGAAAGTGAGCCGTTCTTTTTTTCTTGTAACTTTTTCATTTTCTCTTGCATTCATTCACTCAACCACTCACTGGCAGAGATTTTACAACAAAAACGGTAATAATTATCATAATACACTTTTTTCTCTAATAATGCCACCAACTGTGCACCATCAATTCTCATTATGTTGCTCGTTGCAATCGTCATTCATACCAATGATTTTCTCTTGAGCCACTAAAAACCTTTTTTAACAACGAGAGAAGAAGACTCTTTTATTATTACTTTTTATTCTCGCCTGCACGTCAAACGAGCTATTTCGCTTTTCCCTTCCATTTCCTCGTCACTTGACATTTCCCTCGGCAAGAGCGACCAACATTTTTACGGGAGAGAAGAGAAGACGGATATTTTTACAGCGCTTCAATGAATAAAAAGGAGTTGGTGAAATGACTCATATAATAAATTTCTTTCTCGCTATAGCTGAATATGGCTCTGTGTTGTGGATAGAGGAATAAAATAAAAAACAAGGAAGGAAAAAGGTTCAAAAGGAGATTTTATTATTTCAGTTAACGCAGTTTAGAAATGTGCAATTTTATATGCAGTCATACATTATTACAATTGCCGACTCATTGAGAGAACGACCACGGCCACTCTCCTCCTCCGTTTCCACTTTTCTCCGCTTTCCTTCTGCTCTAAGGCGGAGGAGAAGAGGGAAAATGGGAAAGTGGCAATAAGCTGCGTTTTACCATTGCACACAGGACAGTCATTATGTAGCACAATTCACACACAAGATGACAGGCAGACTCGTTTCGTTTTCGGTGGAGCTCCATTCATCTACAAAGTACGACTTCGTTTTTGCTTACTTCGGTTTGGTTTCGCTACTAAAATTTTATTTGAACTTGATGATGGCGTGCTCAGCAAATATTCCTCATTCTTCGTTTAACTCTCTTGAAACAAATTAGCTTTGTGCATAATGGTCAGCAAAAAGGCACAATGAGAAAGAGGGCATTGTAGTGAAAGGAAAGGAAATGAGACAGGAAATAGTATTTTTTAACAATTGTGTAGCGGTGATCAGAAAAGGACGATGTGTTGTGTTATGTTATTTTAAGTTATGTGTGTCTCCTCTACTAGGGTGCACGCATCGAGAGAAAGTAGCAGAAAGTCCATGAAAATGGCACTCTTCTTTGTTTATTTAACACGGCTGAGTGAGCGAACGGAAGCGCAATTTTCTTCAACTTGAAGCCATTGCATTATGCACATCAAAAAGAACTCAGTTTGTTCTGTGTTAGGAGTGAAGGCAAGTCGAGTCAGTTGGTCTTTCCTTTTGCCATCATTCTTCGTCTTTTCCCCCTTCAAATGCCCATCACCATTCCCACTCTGAGCTCCCTCTGCTCCACTTCTGCACACAAATAATAAGAAACAAAAAGGTTCGGTGAAAGGCATTAAAATATAATGACGAAACAGTGAAACCGTTTCCGAGCTGTACCAATGCTATCCAATGCCATTCTGCATATTACGGGCGCATGCAGAACCGCTTTACATATGTATGTATGTATGCACCATTTCTTCAGTTCCTGTTAACCTTTTTCGCCTAAACCATGGTGTTCAACGTGGTATGATAAGTTATAATGGAGCGGTATGGTGGTTGGTGGGTTGGTATGATACGGTGGGGGTGAACAGGGTAAGTTCCAACGGCAAAGGCCAACTTCTCGGTAAGTTGCCTTGTGTGGTGTATTTAAAATACATGTTTGGTTCAAGAGCACCTCAAACCTGCATTAAGCCCTATGTTAAATGATTTGCTTGGGTGGACCTGGGTAAGATGGGTTTGATGGTACTGATGATATTGGTGATTTAACTGTATCCCAGCAATGGTATTAGATATGGTTTTGGTCAAGAGCACCTCAACTCTCCATTAAGCCCTATGCTAAAGGATCTGTTGGGTGAACCTGAGTTAGATGATTTTGATGTTATTGGTGATATTGGTGATCTAACTGTATCCCAGCAGTGGTATTAGATTTACTACGATTTCGGTCAAGAGCACCTCAACCTTCCATTAAGCCCTATGCTAACAGGTTGCAGGTGTACCAGGTTTAGATGATTTTGCTGAGATTGAAGGTATAGCTGTATTTCAGCTGTGGTATAAGAGGTTTGGTTAAGGACACCTCTTCCTTCACAATTCTCCTTGTGATCCGGGTTCTGCTGACAATGATGGCATAGTCGGGTGGGCTGATAATGATGGTATGGATGTTGTTGCAGATGTTGCTGATATTGATGTAAATCTGAACCGGTCCAGAACAGATCAAGGCCACCTCTCAATTACTAAAACCCCAATTTCCTGGTTGAAGAGTGCAATGGTGATGATACAGAAAGGTAGGTAGGTAAATGGTAAATAACACAATTAAAAGAACTAAATTCCTAATTCTCCCTGGTATCGGGAACAAAAACTGAATTTATTTCTGATCGGAAACTTGGGAACATTGCGAGCCAATTGAGCAGTATGCACCGCTAGACACAAAATTTATTAGGTAAATGGTAAATAACACAATTAAAAGAACTAAATTCCTAATTCTCCCTGGTGTCGGGAACAAAAACTGAATTTATTTCTGATCGGAAACTTGGGAACATTGCGAGCCAATTGAGCAGTATGCACCGCTAGACACAAATTTTAGAACTGAGCTCAAGAGTACTTACTGCACCGCAGTTTTGTAATAACGGCCAGTAATACACTTACATGTTAAAGTAAAATACATAAAGAGAATAGAAGATAACCTTAACCTACAAAGGAATACAGGTAAGAGATAAAAGATACAACAGAGTAACATGCACTGGACTGGTGACAGAAACTACCATCCCTCGTACGATATGGATTAGAATACACGTTATAACTCTAAATTAGTCGTACTAGATGAAATTACTGTATGCCCTACATGAACTCAAAGTCAAACAAAGGTTGTCACTACAATATAAAATACCACCCGTGCCAGCACCATACCACCGTTCTGAACAGTAATTATAATACTACTTGAAGAAAGTAGGCCAGGTGTCAAAAACAAAAACAAACATTTCTGTAAGAATATTACGAAGAATTAATTCATCTTT